>JAUTBZ010087763.1:0-37222 GCA_032361785.1 Lepetodrilus galriftensis
CTTCCGTTGTCATCTTTTTTGGTGCTTTTTGCTAAGTTATCAACATTTTTGATAGCAACCTATTCCATGAGAGAACAATTGGGGTATTGGGGTATTGGGGTTCGGGCGCTTCACTTTTTGGGCGTCACTGCGTTCCTTTTTGGGCGTTCACTTTGCTCTCTTTTAGGACACCTGCCTGCTGCAGGCGGAATCCAAGTACTTACTTAAAATCGCTGGGCTCTGCTTCTGAGAGAATGAAGGGGTATTGGGATCGAACTCTCTTCTTTTGGGCTATTGGCATTTTTTCGTCATAGACATGGCCGTATAACTTGATGGATTCTTCATCCCACAGTTCTCGGTACGCAGCCTTTAACTCATTGTAAATCAGCAAGTACTCCTTATATTTTGTTGCTCGATCATTTTTTAGAGAGATGATGGCCTTATTGGGAGCAGATGCCAAATCACTCCTTTTTTGGGGATTCGCGATAAACTCCTTGGCTTTTTGACGCAAGTCAGCAATCGCTACTTGGTGCCCCCTTACGAGCAGATCATTCTTTCCGTTAATCAGGACAGAAAAAACATTTCTTTTTGGAATAGGAGGAGAATCAACAATCTCCTCTGTCCATGCAGGCAGCTTCACCGTAATTCCTGTATCGGGATTCATGGTCGTTGTCACCAAGAAAAAAACTAATAGTAAGAATGCGATATCTGCCATGGAGCTGGCATTTAATTCTGTAGAAATTCTATTGCTCATAATATCAATTTTTAATTTTACTTTCTGTTTAGATGCGAATTAGTTGATTATTGGTGGTTAAAACATCAAAAAAATATCAAAAATAGAAGTAAAGACAGGATTAGTCGGAACAAAATTTTATAAAACTGAAAGCTAAGAAGATATAAAGTCAAGCGTGCTAGGACTCACAAAACTATTCACTTATTTTCTTTAAAATTGAACTGTCCCCTTAAAATCAAAAATCACAATACACTGACTGACAATACATTACAGCCCAAAACTCTACTATGTGATGCAGGTCACATAACAAAGCAATCCACATCATGGCTTCAAATAAGAATGCCCTTGTCTTTTGCATGACACGGAAGGGCTACTAAAAAAACAATTCCTTCAATTTCTCACATCTAAATGCTTTAGCAATGAAAAATAAAATAAAATTTGCCTTACTTTTTTTAATTCCATTGTTCCTTTTTTCGAGTTGTAAAAAAGATCCAACAAAATCTGAATCAACTGTTTTAACCGAATATATGGCTAAAAATGATTTAGACTTAAACAACATACTGAATGGATGGATTACTTCTGGGCCCAACATCAATGTGAACACTACGGATTACTCCGTTCCAGATTTTTACACAATTGATCTTCGTGGAGCTACGGATTTTGATGCAGGCCACATCAAGGATGCACACAACACCACTCTTAGCAACATCATCGAAGAAGCAGACAAAGCCAATGGTAAAAAAATATTAGTTATCTGCTACACTGGTCAAACTGCGGCTCGTGGTACATCAGCATTGCGTATACTTGGCTATAATGCTGTCACTTTAAAATGGGGAATGTCTGGCTGGCATGAAGACTTTGCTGGAAAATGGAATGCAAATGCCAAAGACTTAAATCATGCAAATTGGGTAACCACCGGAAGTCCTAAAGCATTGAAAGACTACGACTTACCTAAAGTTTCCACAAACAATAAAGAAGGTAGTAGTATCTTAAAAGCTCAAGTTCAAAAGATGTTGAACAATTCAAGCTGGACTATTAAAAATGATGTTTTACTTGACAATCCAAACAATTACTTTATCAACAACAAGTGGTCGCAGGACTCTTGGGATGCTTACGGACACATCAAAGACATTAACCGTATTGATGAAGACTTATTACTAGAAGGCATTAAACATTTAGATGCTGGAAAAACGGTTGTAACGTACTGCTACACAGGCCAAACATCAGCTATTACAAATGGATGGCTTGAAGTCCTTGGATATGATTGCAAGAGCTTATTATTTGGTGCAAATGGAATCGCCTACACAACTGTAAAAGATGGGAAGCCTAAGAAATCATGGAAAGGTGCTGGCTCTGCTAGTGAAAACAATTTTGGTTATTACAATAACAATGGAGATTACACTCCACCTAAATAACACTCCAATGGACATATGATTTCAAAGCTTTGAAATCATATGTCCAATTACCTCCTGTAACCACTTAAAAAAATAGCAATGAAAAAAATAATATTTGCAATAGCAATTAGCATAATGTCACTAACGATTGGACATACTCAAGGCTGTTCTGAGCCGAGTGGTGACAAAGGTATTGAAGTTTTTGGCTTCTTCCAACCACAATTTGATTACCTTTTTCTTGGAGAAGACCTAAATGGAAAGTCACTCAACAAAGCTGATTTCCACTTCAACCGAGTACGAGTTGGGATTAAAGGCAATGTCCCTTATGACTTTAGCTACTATGTACTTAGCGAGCTAAGCCCTACCTTAAATGGGCCAAATGTTTTGGACGCATTTGTCGCTTACAACCGCTTTAAACCTTATTTAACCGTAGCTGCTGGACAATTCAAGTCTCCATTTGGTTTAGAATTGACTACACCGTGCCATAAGTTACACACTATCAACCGTTCACAGGTGGTATCATCCTTAGCTGGTCCATTCAGAGATATGGGTGTTATGTTACTTGGTGGAACTGGAGATAAGAGTATTTTGGGATCAAAAACAAAAAATTTTATAGGCTACAAAATCGCCTTCCTAAATGGCACTGGACAAAACATGCCCGACAATAATGCAAAAAAAGACATCGTCACTCGATTGACTATTCATCCAATTAAAATGCTCACGGTTGGATTAAATTACCGATTTGGTGCGCATCCACCTGCAAAGGCAGGCTTAGACGATGACACCAGAGCGCGTTTGGGTTTTGATGCACAAATCAAATACAAAGGCCTTACCATCGAAGGTGAATATATAACAGGAGAAGACAAAGGCTCCTACACTGTAGGTGGCGGCTGCGGCTCACCATTAGAAATATTACAAGGCTCCGTTGAAAGAAATGGCTTTTTTGCGCAAGCGATGTACAAAACAAAATGGAATCTAGAGCCAATCATCAAATATGAGTCCTATGACCCAAATATTGATAGAGAATCTATCAATGACATCCAGAACGTCCTGACATTAGGACTCAACTACTTTCCTAATGAATGGACTCGACTACAATTTAACTATCTGTACAAGGCCGAAGAAACTGGCGATGTAGAAGTTAAGAATGATGCCTTTTTAGCACAAGTTCAAATTGTTTTCTAAAAATCTGCAATTGACTTTTATTGCAACCATAAAAACTAAAATCATGAAATTTCTAATAAAATTTGTTTCCGTTTTTACTTTTCTCCTACTCTCTTTCAGTTTAATGGCACAAGGGGACATCATCACTGCCAAAGAGTTTAAGCAATTGATTAAATCCAATCCTGACTTAATCATCATCGATGTAAATAAGCCAAAAGCTTTCAAAAAATCACATGTAAAAAATGCCATCAATGTCCATCATAACGACTTCGTACAAGACAACGAAAACATACCAGGTTTACTGTTGCCGCTTGATCAATTAGCAGATTATTTTGGCAAGAAAGGCATTTCAGAATCTAGCGAAATCGTCGTTTATGATGCAGGTACACAAAAATACTCTTCAAGAGTTTATTGGGTGCTAAAATACATCGGTGCATACAATGTAAAAATTGTGCATAAAAATATGTCGCAATGGGGAAAAGCCAGAATTCCACTTACTAGCCAAGTCGCAAACCATGAGCCTGTCATTTTTACGCCTTACGAAAACACCATCATTTCTGCCAACTTAGACTATGTATCCCAAAATAACGCAACTTCTTACATTGCACTTGTAGACGCAAGACACCCTGATGAGTTTGTTGGAAATGGTGAAGAAGCCTATGACAGTAAAGGTCATATTCCAGGGGCTATTCATTTGCAATATAAAGATTTGCTAGAAAAAAATGGGGCTTTCAAATCTGCTGAAGCACTTAGTAGTATTTTAGAGAAAAAAGGGATTACTCCCGACAAGGAAGTCATTATTTACTGTAATACTGGGATTCTTGCCGCAGTAGAGTATGTTGCTATAAAAAACATCCTAAACTACAATGAAGTAAAAGTATTTGACGGCTCTTATTATGAGTGGGATGCCAATTACAAATCTATAAAGTAAGTTTTTCTGACTACAGGACAAAACATAAATCCTTCGATAAAAACCAAGTATTTTTAGACTTTCTTGCCTAAAACCCGAACTATCCCCTTTTCCGAAAGGGCACTTATGGCAAAAAACACTTGGTTTTCGCATAGCTCTAAACTTTTGTCCTGTACTTAGAAGTTTTTCTAAAAATATCTTCATTGCTATTAATAGATATTTTTTTGGGGAATATACAATCTGTATGTTCCCCTTTTTTTATTTACATCTATAAAAAAAAGCCAAAAGGAGGACTCCTTTTGGCTATATTCATGGCAATTAGTTGCTTGGGGTTATGCTTCTTTTATTTAAAGACTGGCTACTGGGTAACGAGTTTTAGGGGTACGGCGGCTTAATGGGATGGCCACTCCTGCTTTAAATACAAATGAATTATTTCTGTTTTTGGGTGTTAGGTTCACTCCTTTGATAGCAGGAAGGCTTACTAAATCGGTTAATCCTGCTTGGTACCTTCCTTCTAGTAGCAAATCACCAAAGCCGATATTGACACGTAAGCCTGCTCCACCAATGGCGCTCCATTCTGTTTTGCGAAAGCCGATATTATTGATGGGAATCTTCACTAACTGAGTCCCAAAAACACCCACACCGAGACTACTATTTAAATATCCAGAGACCGCAGCACCACCGAGCAAATAAGCACCTACTGGGCCTTGGCCTAAATCAACCTGCAACATTACAGGGATTTCATAATACTTACTTTTCAAATTTGCCGTAAGGTTAAATGGAATATTAGATGTTTGCTCAAATTGAGAAGGATCAATCTTCACTGCATAATTACGAACCATATAATTAGCTTCTGTTCGTACGCTAAGTGGGCCATACAATGGAGCCGTTGCGAATACACCAACGGTAGTTCCAATACCTTTTTTGATACTTAGTACACCAATTTCTTTCGTCAAAGGCATATTAAACTGACTAGCATTGATACCACCTAAGATACCTACTTTTACTTGTGCTTGCGCTTGAATGGTCATTAATATTATGACAGCGATGAGTGCATTTCTTAGATTTTTCATTTGCCTTATTTTTTATTAGGACCTGCCTGCAGTAGGTAGGTATTAGATTATTAGGGTATTGGGGGTATTTGGTTTTCCAATAATCTATTCCTGATGAATTGATAGGACAAAGAAAGGGGGGACAAATGTTAAGAGAAGTTAAGACTATGTTAGATATTATTTAAATATGTGTTATTTGGGGGTATTTTGTTAATTTCTGTTTAAATGGAGTGTTAATTTAATTAAGGGCGCTTCGCTTTTGGGACATTTCATTTTTAGGCGCTTCGCTTTTGGAGCAACTTACGTCTTTGGGGTCTAAAAGGACGTAGTCCGCTCCAAAAGGCGTAGCCGCTCCAAAAGTGATCCCGAAAATTATCGGGAGAACGCTCCAAAAGGCGTAGCCGCCCTAATTACCGTTTATCTAATTCAATAATCACAAAAGTACCTGCTTTACCGTTCAACTCACATTCAAGACCGATGGTCTCCCCTGCTTTATATCGAACATTTATCGCTTGGTCATTGCCAATTACTTGTTCAAATTTATCTAAATAACGACTGGCTGTACTTGCGTTAAAAGCATTGTTGGCAGCTGTGAAGTCAACAGGTTCCTTAGTGACTAAGATGGCTATTCGATCTCTAGAGCCTAAATCATCGGCTTTCATTGAATAGTCCTTCGGAAACAATCGAGTACCCGTAATCCCACAATATGGAGAATGCTTTTTGGTATACGGAAATAAGACATAGCTTGAACCATCTGTTTCTTGCCCAAATACATAGACATAACACTCCACACTATTGGCCACAGCAATTTTGAATTTATCTCCTTTTTTGATAGGCGCTGTCGTAGCAAACACCTTTCCATTCTTTTGACGCAAGGGAATAAATTGCTTTGAATTAATATCCACTAAGCCAAATTCTACCGCTAATTTATTAGGGTCAAAGTTAGGATCCTTCGCTTTTCCCATTGGATATAATCCATAAGCTTCTTTGGTGAAATGGGAAAAATCATCATACTTAATCCAAGCTACACCGTCATTTCCCCAGTCAGAGCCCCAACTATTCATGAGTTGGAATGCACCGCCTGCTTTATTGTCATCATATCCAATAACACACATGGCATGTCCGCCAAAACCACGCATATTATAGTCATTTTTTGTAGGTACCCAAATATCTTTACCCCGCATATTTTCCATAAAGCTACCGCCAACCATGGCGCCAATGACCACTGGTGCGCCTTGAGCAAGGTTTTGCTTCAGTGCATTTAGGTTCGTATCGTATCTATCCGCATCAACAGAAAGTCGGTTATATCCTTTGATTCTATACTGAGCAGCTTGTTGCATATCTGCACGATTGGGGCTATTGCTACACGTATTTTCATCATAAGGAAAATCACGCATCGGTAGATCACCCCGTTCGTGCAATACCTTCATCGCATTCCGCATATAGGCACCTTGACAGCCTTTTAGGGCAATCTGATTATATAGAAAAGATGGACTAAAAACTACTCGATTGGGATCGGCACCTGTTACTCTTGAATGCATGATGGTCCGAGCTCCATAAGAAGAAGCCCAACCCACACAAGACCCTTGACGTCCTTGAAAGCCACGTTTGGGGGCATATTGCAATAGAGATGTAGCTGTTGGCAGTGTATTACCATAGCCTTCTGCTAATGGCTCATAAACTTCCGCTTTATCATACTCCGCTTGGCTCAAAGTTGCTCCGGAGAAATAGGAAGATGGATCACTATTGGGATTGCCACCGCCGCCATTAAGCATTTGGGAACCACCCAAGAAAAAATACCATACAGCTCCAGCTGCAACCAGCAGCATGATGGTCTTTTTACCGCCACCACCGCCTTTAAACAGCATCATGAGTACCATTGGGATGATGCCACCAATACCGCCACCACCACTTCTGGGACGGCGTTGTCTATCATTATCATAATAGTCTTTCTCCCTTTTTCTCCGTGGATCTTCGGGGTCTTTTTCCATTCTAATTGGCATAAGAACTTAGTTTTTTGCGAAAGCTAATCTAGCAATCTAGTAATAAAAAGTAACTCAGTACAGGACATAACTGTAGAACCATGCGTAAAGTTATTCGTTTTGTCCTGTACTGAGTAAAAGTGATTTAAAATTAAGTCATTCTCGCTTACGCGAAAACGTATGGATTATTAGTTACCCAAAATTAAGGGAAGTCCACCATTCTTGCTTCCACCGACGATGACGATTTTCGAGTTAGGAGATTCTGACAACTTCAAAGTAGCGTCTATCCCCTTGTCTTTCAATATTTTATCCGTCAAACTAGCACTCAAAATTTGGTTGGCTTTCGCTTTGGCTTGAGCTTGAATAATGATACGTTCTGCTTCTTTCCGCTCCTTTTGAAGGCGATACTCATATTCCAAAGATTCCTGCTCAGATTTCAACTTACGTTCAATAGCTGCCTGTAATGTTTGCGGAAGCTCCACGGAACGAATCAAAACTGCACGCAACTGTACATTATTATTGGTCAAGTGCCCGCCCAATTCTTTCTCGATCAAATTTTGCAACTCATCCCGCTTTGTGGAATATAATTCTTCTGGAGTATAACGCCCTATCATTTTTCGGACACTAGACCGAATTTCGGGACGAACTAACGACTCAATATAGTTTTTACCAAACTCTTCGTGTAAGTAGCCTATTTTATCGTAGATAGGATAGACACGCACTGTCACATCCATTTTGATACTTAGACCATTACTAGAAAGTGCATCCATATGCTCTTCCAACTGTTGCTCTTTCACATTATAGATATTCATCCTGTTCCAAGGAGCAACTAGATGAAATCCAGGTTCAAAGATATTTGCTTTGTCTAGTCCAGTGGTAAACTGTCTAAAAATAACGCCACGTTGACCAGGTCGGATAGTCAAAAACATCGTACCCAAAAAGCTAGAAATAAGGATTATACCAATTACCCCTATAACTAGCCGTGGTATCCATTTTTGTTGATTCATGATTTTCTCATTTTATTTAGGATGCAAGATTAGCATCTTTAGCAAATATATCAAAGAAATCGGTAATCTTCTATTTTTTCGACAAAATCAATGATTTTTGATACAAATCAATAAAAAAGCAGCCAATTGATCGCTCAATTGGCTGCTAAATGTGATTCCATAACTGCGAAGCAGTATCGACTCACCAAGTTCTTAAAAGATCTTGTTATACTTAAAGTAGAAACCTGTCGTGATACTAGTACGCTTACCCAATTCTACATTGTCTCCTGGTAAAGGATTTTTACCTTCATAAATACCGTTATCATTTCTATCAACATTTACGTCAATATCATGGTCATAGAACAATTCACCCATTAGTGCCAATGACAAATTCTTTGTGATTGCAAAGTCTAAGGCATGTCCCCAAAGCACATCAATGTTTTGTGGATTTTTTAGATAGTTAGAAAATAAATCCAACTTAGTCGTATAACTTACCTTATCATTAAAGTACTTATTGTTGTACTTTGCTTGCAAATTTGCACCTGCTTGCAAAAACATTTGCTCATATCCTTTAGTTGGGTCATTCTCATCAACTAATTCCGTTCCATGGATTCCTTGATTAGCAATATCTTGGTCTGCGATATAAATTATCTTCAAACCAATAGGCGCAAAGAAAACGGAAAAGTGATCATCGTGCTTATAATCTAAACCAGGAGAAAGGGTAATTCTTGCTGGAGAAAATAAATTAGCCAATGGGTTTTCACCCGCTTCACCTGTAAGATAATTATTTGTATAAGTAGGCAATAATAGTGTCTCTACCCCTAAGTCAATGGCACCAAACAACTTATTTTTGATTTGGTGACCATATCTAGAATTAAAACGAATTACGTCTAAACTTTTCTGTGATTTATTGGATAGCTTTTGGTTTGCACCCAATACTTTCGTATTTAGTACTGCCAACTGAAAATTGATGCCGTTATTCCAGTAATCTTTGCCATTCTTGAAGTTAAAGAAGAAAGTTCCAAGCCCACCGATGCCAAACTTATTGTCACCAGCTCCAACTCTAGGGTTGATTAATTTTAGACCTGTCAAGTCAAGTCCTATTCCACCACCTTTAATCCATCCATCTTTAGCTTCTTGCTTAGCCAAATCAGTTACTTCCTTAAGGCGTTTATCATCTGCTTGCGCAAAAAGAAAAACTCCAGAGAAGACTATACCTAGTACGAGTAAGATTTTTTTAGTCATTGTTGAGTTTATTTTAGTTTAACAATGTCACAAAGGTACACAAATTTAATATTTAGTGCATACTTAATACAAAAAGAGATAGCGCAACCACGCGCTATCTCAGCCCTAACCAAATAAAACCAAATTATAATATTCTTAAGTTATTGGCGACTTTAACCTTTTTGTTTATTCGCCAATACAAGGCAAAGATAAAATATAATTTGCTATTATTCAAGCAATCAGGTATTACCTTTGGAGTTTTGCGCAAAACCCGCACAAAACAAATACCAACTTTCCAACTTTTCTTTGGCTTAAAGCAAACATTACAAATAAAAATTTTGCAAAAGCATAAAAAAACTTTCGAAATCCACTCAATAAAAAATCAACACTTTTTTGTAGAAAAAATAAATTCTTCGACCCTTTGACCAAGCCAATAGTCCTTGTCCTGCCTATCAGGAAAGCCTACATGCCCCCCATTTTCTGTCACTTCTAGGTAGAAATTTGGGTGTTTCTCTGCAATCTCAAAAGGAGAGCAGGAAGGGGTTAAGAAAGGATCATTCTTTGCATTTATGAGCAAAGTAGGTACTTTTACTCCTGCCACATGATTGCCAGCGGAAGCTCTTTTATAAAAATCATTGGCATCTTCATATCCATTTACAGGAGCAGAAAAGAACTCATCAAAATCTCGCCAACAATTTACTTCCGACAATTTTGATACATCTATTCTTCCCGGAAATTGTTCTGCCTTATATTTTATTTTCTTATACAGTTTTCGCTTAAATTTATTACGATATAAAAAATTATCCCATTTATCTAATTGATCGGCACATTCGCCTAGATTGCAAGGAGTCGATATTGCAACCCCATGCGTCACTATTTTCGGCAACGAATCTGCCATCCGACTCAAATAATTAATCACAATACTCCCACCCATACTAAATCCCACCAAAATCATCTGTCTATAACTATCCTTAGACACGGCTTCATTGATGACTTCCGTCAAATCACCAATCTCCCCATGCTCATACAAACGAAAAGCTTTATTCATTTCGCCACTACAAGACCGTGCATTCCAAGCCAATATGTCCCACCCTTTTTCATGCAAATGACTCGCCATTTTACGCAAGTATTTACGCTGACTTCCACCTTCCAATCCATGTATCAGCACCGCCACTTTTGAGTAATCTGCCTTCAGCCAATCCACATCAACAAAGTCTCCATCGCTCAACGTAAATCGTTGACGTTCATAGGGTAATCGCCCATTTTTGTCTTGCATACTCGGACCTATCGTCTGTAGATGACCATTAAATAGTCGACGTGGTGATCCTGGATATGTACTTTTTTTTACTACAGGCATTTTTGGGATATTAGGGTATTGGGGTATTGGGGTATTGGGATATTGGGATATTGGGGTATTAGGGTATTGGGGTATTGGGGTATTAGGGTATTGGGGTATTGGGGTATTGGGGTATTGGGGCTACTCTGCTTTTAGATTTTTTGTCCACAATTCTTTGCCCACAGAATCATATATTTTGATGTTCATCACCCGTTTTTTGCGTGGGCCACTGAAAGTCAAAATGCCAAAATTCTGGGTCAAAACGACTGTCCCATCAATTAAATGGTCGTTTTTCTCAGTCAATTTACTCGGTGTACCTGCCGTCAAAGAAGATACTGTCAAATCATAAACCATATGACCTGCTTTATTTTTATAGCCAGACAATTCGGTATGATGTCGATCTCCTGTCAAGAATACCACGCCTTTTATACCTTCCTTTTCGATTAAATCTAATAAGTGCTCCCTTTCTTTTGGAAATAGGCGCACATAATTTTCATAAACTGCCGCCGTATTCAAGACTTGTCCACCGACCATGACAAATTTAAAAGGTGCCTTACTTTCCGCAAGGCGACTCACCAACCACTCCAATTGCTCTTCTCCGAGCATTTGGCGCTTCCCTGTTTTACGACTATTGGCAGAGCGATAGTACCGATTATCCAATCCGAAAAATTCCATATCATTGAAAGTAAAATTAGAAATCACACTCGGATGTCCATTAATACCATAGGATGGGTTGCCCCAAAATAGCTTAAATGTGCGCAAAGCCACATCCTTTAAGGCGTAACTGCCATCCAAATCATTTGGCCCAAAATCATGGTCATCCCAAGTCGCATAATTATGGGTAGATGCCAATAAAGGTTGCATTTCTGGAAGGGAACGTGTATGCGTATATCTGTGATAAAATCCAGTCTCCGTAAAGTCGCCTTCTCGGGTATAAACATTATCTCCCAACCACAACATGGCATCAGGACGCTTCTCATGAATCGCCGTAAATATCTCATAATGAGAGCCATACGGGCGACCCGGGCGATCATATTCCTTTTCATTGACGTAAGCACAACTTCCTAATGCGACTGTAAATGTTGGTGGATCATGGCGATATTGCCACAATTCTTGCGACTGAAATTCCGTAGCATAAGCGAACTTTACGGGCATTTTATTGATGAGTAATTCATACTCATAGTGATTACCTTGTTGGACTTCATCCGCGACTAACTTCGCAGTAAAAGCACCCGCTTTTGAAGTCATCGTTGATGCAGTATGAAATACTTTTGCTCGATTCGTTCCTTTGACCCAATAGTCAAAAGATACTTCGGCGGATTCTTTGGTTTGCACCCAAAGTAGGACTTCTCGCATATCGCTATACCCGACCATCGGGCCAGATTGTAGGAGATTTGCTTGCGCAAAAATGGAATTCGAAATTAATACGAGTAGAAAAATTTGAATTGCTTTCATGAGTCAATTTATTTTGTATTGGCAAAGGTACGAAATGTCTCTTTAAGTTCTTGGGAAAAAATTTGAATGTGTCTTTCTTCTGCAAATATTCAAAACTCTTATAAAACCCCTCCATAGGTTCCCCTTTCGCCTAAAGGGAACACGTATGGCTTTTGAACATTTTGCTAGCATGGTTCTCCAAATAGAACAACATTCCATGCTAAAAACTCAAGGGCCACCTTTATGCGTCGCAAAATACAAATTTTCCACCGCTTTCCCATTATAAAGGGGAAATGAAGGGGTTATAAAAGAGCAAATTTATATTTTGCGACATTAAAAAGACAAGCCTTCCTTCATCTCTCATAAAAAACTAACCCCAATCATTAAACACAAAAAATCTTCTCCAATTGACTCTTAAAATGAAGCAATAAGTCTTCCGTATCCTTTAAGACTGTTCCAAAATGCTCTCGCTCCCTTAGCTTCATCTGTTATATCCCCAGATTGAATCGAAGCATTTTTAAAATAGGTATAAATCAATGGTTTACCTGTTTGTTTAAATTGACAATGTCCGTATGATTATTCGCTTTTGCAGCATGGGTGCGGTAACCATCCTGCCCTTTTTATGAGCATCCGACATCTCAAAAAAGAACAACTTCCCAAAAAACTTGTTTCCTATTCGCCGAATAGCCGACCATGAAGGACATAAAAACATATCGCCAAGTTAATAAGAAAGATGTCGAAGTAAACTTTGCCATTACTCGAATGGAGACTTTCTATGAAATCAGCCAAGGAGAAATTTATCCACCGCATCGGCACGATTATTACACGGTCATCATCTCCAAAGATTCAAAAGGCAAACACATCATAGACTTTAATGAATATGAGTTGTCAAAAAATCAAATATTTTTTGTCAGTCCTGGACAGGTGCATCAAGTTATAGAACACCAAAAATCTATCGGATATGTCATTACTTTTTCCCCACAATTTTTGGTTAACAACAATATTCCCCTTGCATTCATTGGTGATTTGAATCTTTTTAATGATTATGGGCAATCTCCCCCATTGGCTGCAAAAGGTGCTAGTTTACAAGTCGTTTCTGGTTATTGTGAAGAGTTGATTTCCATTGTGGAGTCAAAAATAAAGTTTAAGGAACAAGCTATTGGTGCTTTTCTAAAGCTATTGCTGATTCAATGCAATAATATATGCGTCTTGCCTAAGCATGACAATCCACAAATCATTGAAGCGGGCTACTCCATTCTGAAAAAATTCAAGGATTTAGTAGAAGTTCATTATACAGAATGGCATCATTCGGCACAGTATGCCCAACAATTAAATATCACGCCAGACCATTTGACCCGTACCATTCAATCCCTTACGGGAAAAACAGCCAAAGTCTATATCCAGACTAGAGTCTGTATCGCTGCTAAACGTATGCTTTATTTTTCAGATTTGTCCACCAAAGAGATAGGTTACCATTTGGGTTTTTCCGAAGCATCTAATTTTAGCTCCTTTTTTAAGAAAATTACCCACCAATCTCCTACTTCCTTTCGGAAAAATAGGTAATATCAGCTATTTTGATTCTTAAACTAACTAGAAACCATTTATAACCGTCATAACTTGCTACGCCTACAAAACCGCCTAGATTAAGAAGAAATTTGAAATGATGTGGAAAAAATCATCATTTCTCGAAGTGTTTCAAATTCCCCCTTACTCGTTGCCTGCCTGCCGGCAAAGGCAGGTTGGTTTCTTTCACCGTAACATGCTATGACTACCTATTCAATAATCCATCACATTTACACGGCAATTCGTACCGTGTAAATACTGGGTAACCCCTTCGGGGTTAATCTAGAATCAAAAATGTTTATAGGCTCTAGACCGCCCTAGATACAACCAATTTGGCTTCTTCCTATCCTGTGAATTATTCCCATTTGCATTCTAAAAGATACACATCACAACCAATATTGCTTGTACAAAACAAATAATATCGGATTTTCATAAGTCTTTCCCTGATTCTCATATTTACGCGTATGGATGTTGCGGATATCTTTGCATCATGAAAAAGGTATTACATAAGGCGGATTCAAGGGGACATCAAAATCATGGCTGGTTGGATGCTCATCATTCCTTTAGTTTTGCCAACTACCACAACCCTGACCGCATGCACTTTGGCGTCATGCGGGTACTCAATGACGATATTATTGCCGCTGGCAAAGGGTTTGGGATGCATCCACACGACAATATGGAGATTATTTCCATCCCTTTAGAAGGTGCGTTGCAACACAAAGACAATATGGGTAGTGAAGCCATTATCCAACAAGGAGACATCCAAGTGATGAGTGCAGGCACTGGTGTTTTTCATAGTGAATTTAATTCCAAACAAGATTCATCTGTAAAACTACTTCAGATTTGGCTTTATCCAAACAAAAAAAATGTCCAGCCAAGATACGGACAACTAACTATCAATCAAGAGCTTATGAAAAATAAGTTTGCACAAATTCTTTCTCCAAATACGGAAGATGAAGGGGTTTGGATTTATCAAGATGCATGGTTTCACCTAGGGCATTTTTCCGAAAGGAAGGACATCAGGTATCAATTAAAGCATCCAAACAATGGCGTCTATGCCTTTATTTTGGAAGGAGAAGCCACCATTGAAAATCAAAAATTAACCAAAAGAGATGCTTTAGGTCTGTGGGAAACTCCAGTGATCAATATCTCTACAGGTGCTCATTCAAAAATATTGTTGTTGGAAGTTCCAATGACTAATTAATCAAAATTTAAAATCAAAAAAAATGAAAAAATTAATCTTCCTATTCCTTTTTGCAGGCATCTTACTAAGCGCTTGCTCTAGCAACGGCCGAAAAGTGGAAGCAAAAGATGCTAAAAAAGTAGGCATCACCCAAAATGACCAAACAGCTACTTTTACCACCGTAAACGCTGATAGTCATGTCAAATGGAAAGCTTCTCACCTAGGTGGAATGCAACCACGATTTGGAAAAATCTCACTCAAAAGTGCAGAATTTTTAGTCAATGGCGGACAATTAAGCAATGCTAAAGTAGTCATGGATATGAGCGCATTTACAGTAGAAAGTTTTCCAGAAGGAAGTACCGATATTGCTAAGTTAACAGGCCACTTACAATCTGATGATTTCTTCAATATCGAAAAATTTCCGACTGCTACTTTTGAACTAACCAAATTGGAAACACAAAGTGGAAATTACAACTCCAAGGTAACTGGAAATCTTACAATCCTAGGGGTCACCAAGAGCATTTCTTTTAATGCAAATATCAATGCATCTGACAATCAAGTATCAATAAAGTCTGAAGACTTTTCCGTTGATCGTACCGATTGGGGCTTAGTTTACAACACAGAAGGCACTGCTGGCGTACCAACTAACTACCTGATTGCCAACAATATAGGCTTCACAATTGATGTCTCTGCTGGTAAATAACCTAATTCCTTTTTTGGGTTGTACAAATTTCAACGAAGGCCCACAAAACAGTATTATCTTTCACACCACATTGAGTTGGTGTGAAAGATAAATTAAAAAAGAGAAATGAAAGAATTTTGGAATAATAGATATTCGACCAAAGAATATGCTTATGGCATAGCGCCCAATCAATTTTTCAAGGAAAGTATTGACCCCCTTTCGGAAAAAGGAAAAATACTACTCCCGGCAGAAGGAGAAGGCCGAAATGCCATCTACGCTGCCCAACTGGGGTTTGATGTTCATGCCTTTGACACCAGTGTGGAAGGACAAAAGAAAGCCTTTAAGCTGGCTGCACTGAATAAGGTGAATATTAAATATTCAGTTGATGACTTAGCAAACATGGAGTATGCGCCAGAATCCTTTGATGTAATTGCTTTGATTTATGCCCACTTTCCACCACATTTACAAACTGCATACCACCAAAAAATCGCAAAGTGGCTAAAACCGAATGGTTACTTAATATTTGAAGGCTTCAGTGAAAATCATCTCCAATTACAAAAAGAAAATCCAAAAATTGGCGGCCCAAAAAAGATTGAAATGCTTTTCTCGAAAGAGCAAGTTAGGAGTGACTTTGAAAATTTCAATTTTATCGAGATTGAAGAAAAAATAATCAATTTATCTGAAGGAGATTTCCACGTTGGAGAAGGCGCTGTGATCAGATTCATTGCGAATCTTAACTCCTAGCAATCAACCTATTACAAACCATTTCGACACAACACATTAAAAGAAACATCATGAAAATAATAGCCTTTGCAGGAAGTAATAGCTCGAATTCCATTAATCATCAATTGGTCAGTTATGCAGCTTCTAAAATTAAAAATTCAGAGATCATTAAACTAAGTGACTACACCTTACCCATTTATAACATTGACATAGAAGAAAAAGACGGCATCCCTAGCCAAGTGAAACAGCTCGATCAAAAATTAGCACAAGCCGATGTGCTTATTATTTCGGTTGCGGAGCACAATGGTAATATCACTGCCTTTTTCAAAAATACATTGGATTGGCTGTCAAGAAATAATCGAAATTTTTTGGCCAATAAAAAGGTTATTATTCTTAGTACTTCTCCTGGACCTGGTGGTGCTTCATCCGCTCTTGCCATCACTCAAAAGACATTGCCTTACTTTGGGGCGACTGTTGTTGCGACCGTAAGTGTGCCCAGTTTTCACGAAAGTATGAAAGGTGGGGCCTTAATTGATTCCGAAATTAATTCTAGTTTAGAAAAAATACTGACCAAGCTGTAATTGTAGCAAACATGCACGAATAAAAAAGGCACTTGGACATTCGTGGCTTTATCAACCTAAAATTGCCACTAATGCACGAATAAGCCTATCATTAGCAATATTAACTTAGCCACTAAATTCCTTCAAAAACTGTATCTTTTTCACTATCTTTGGGCTCAGGAAGCGATGTTTTCCTAGCCTAACCAATAAATGAAAAAAGATGCACTATTACACTTTGGGGAAAATTCCCAAAAAACGGCATGTCCAATTCAGAGATGAAGCTGGAAAGCTGTATCAAGAAGAACTATTTTCTACGGAAGGATTTAGTGATATCTATTCAATAATTTACCATATTCATCCGCCGACCAAGATGATACAGGTAGGCAAACCTTATTCCGTTGCGCCAAAAATAGTCGAAGACCATCAATTAAATGCTCGGCGTCTACGTGGGATGAAAATCAAGCCTGAAGACGACTACATGGATAGTCGCAAGCCGGTCATGGTCAATTCGGACATCAAGGTTGTCTTGGCCGCTCCACGATATGGCACCAAGGATTATTTTTATAAGAATGCAGATGCGGATGAGATCATTTTTATTCACAAAGGAAGTGGTTCATTGAACTCCGTTTATGGCGATTTGCCATTTAGCTATGGGGATTACATTGTCATTCCACGTGGCACGGTGTATCAGATTCATTTTGATGATACGGACAATAGATTGCTCATCATGGAATCCACTAGTGCGGTGAAGACACCTAGGCGCTATCGTGGTGATATGGGGCAATTATTGGAGCATTCTCCATTTTGCGAAAGAGACATTCGTAAGCCACAAGATTTGAAGGCTATTGATGAGAAAGGTGAATTTAAGATTTTTGTCAAAAGACAAGATATGATTTATCCATTCGTCTATGAATATCATCCTTTCGATGCTGTCGGTTGGGACGGATATTGTTATCCTTATATTTTCTCCATCCATGACTTTGAACCGATTACAGGGCGTGTACACCAACCACCGCCTGTACACCAGACATTTGAAGGAAATAATTACGTAATTTGCTCCTTTGTGCCTAGAATGTATGACTATCATCCTGACGCCATACCGGCCCCTTATCACCACAGTAATATTGACACAGACGAAGTCCTTTATTATGTAGATGGAGACTTTATGAGCCGAAATGATGTAGAAAAAGCCATGTTGACACTCCATCCAATGGGCATGCCACACGGTCCACACCCTGGAGCGATTGAGCGAAGCATCGGCAAAAAAGAAACCAACGAATTAGCTGTTATGATTGACACTTTTAAGCCACTTGACCTTACGGAATGGGCTTTTGAGATAGCTGATGAAGATTATTTTAAGACTTGGCTATGATTTTTGGTCGTTGGTCTTTGGTGTGCGCCTGTGGTGCTTTTGGTCTTTGGTCACACTAAATGTACTCTAGGACATACACATCTAGTGTGACCAAAGACCAACAGGGCGTAGCCCGCACCAAAAGCAGCTTGCTGCGAACCAAAGACCATTTTACTAATAAAAAAACAAAAAAAATGACAAGAACAGATATTTTTCCAATCAAAGGCACTGACCATATTGAATTTTATGTTGGCAACGCCAAACAATCCGCCATCTACTACCAAGCTGGTTTGGGATTCAAATTAATTGCTTATCGTGGACCATTGACTGGAGTTCCAGATAGAGAATCTTATGTTTTACAACAAGGCAAAGTTCGGTTCATCTTGACTTCTGCGCTATCGGATGATCACGAAATCGCAAGACATGTTACCAAACATGGAGACGGTGTCAAAGACTTGGCCCTATGGGTAGATGATGCCAAGAAATCATTCGAAGTGGCTGTTTCTAGGGGCGCAGAGATTGCTTATGAGCCTTATACCATTTCTGACGAACATGGTTCTGTGACCTTGGCAGCCATCAAAACCTATGGAGAAACCATTCATACTTTTGTCGAAAGACAAAATTACCATGGTGTATTCTTACCGGGTTATGAAGCAAAAGAGAACTCTAGAGAAGATACTTCTTGTGGATTCAAAGTAGTGGATCATTGTGTTGGAAATGTAGGCTGGGGAGAGATGGACAAATGGGCTAATTTCTATCAAGAAGTGATGGGATTCAACCTTTTAATTACTTTTGATGACAAAGATATTTCTACGAAATACACTGCTTTAATGAGTAAGGTGGTCACCAATAGCAACGGTAATGGCTACATCAAATTTCCTATCAACGAACCAGCAAAAGGCCTGAAAAAGTCTCAAATTGAAGAGTACTTGGATTTTTATAAGGGAGCTGGTGTTCAACACATTGCCTTATTGACGGATGATATCATTAGCACGGTGAGTCGCTTGCGCAAAAATGGAATCGAATTCTTATATGTCCCTGATACTTACTATGAGACGGTAACTGATCGTGTGGGTGAGATAGATGAAGACATGGAAGAATTAAAGAAATTAAACATCTTGATTGACAGAGATGAAGAAGGTTATTTATTACAGCTTTTCACTAAGCCAGTGATGAATCGCCCTACCGTTTTCTTTGAAATCATTCAACGTAAAGGTGCCGAGTCTTTTGGTAAAGGCAACTTCCAAGCGTTGTTTGAATCTATTGAGCGGGAACAAGAATTGCGGGGAACTTTGTAGGAGTATTTATGAGTACTTAGGAGTACTTAGGAGTAATTAGGAAGTACTTAGGAGTTGCTACCGCAGCGACATACTCAACAAGTAAAGCCTTTTTTCCTTGCGGGAAAAGGGCTTTTTTATGATTGAGTGTTGGCCTTTAGACAAAATTTTGTAGTGGTGCCTTTGTTGGAAGAATCCACTGAAAATGTATTATCTTTTTCCCCTAATAAAGTCAAACGTTTTTTAAAAATGTCAATGGCGTGCATCTTGTCATCCTTTTTCACTTCTGAATAGCCTACCCCATTGTCATTGATTTCATAGCAAATATGATTTTTTGTTCGAAAAATATTAATGGAAATTTTTCCTTTATCTTTTTTATTGCGAAAGCCATGCTCTATGGTATTTTCAATAAAAGGCTGAATGAGTAAGGGGGGGATTTCGACCACATATAGATCTATCTCTTTTGCAATATTTATTTCGTAAGAAAACTTATCCGCAAATCTCATCTGCTGCGTATCCATATAATTCTTTAGAGAATCTAACTCATCCGCTAATAAAATAGTGGACTCACTAATAAAATCAAAATTCTGACGAATCAACCTAGCAAATCGGGACAAATAACTAGCGGTCTGAATGGGGTTATTATCTAACAATGAATTTTGAATAGCTGATAAGGCGTTGAAAATAAAATGTGGATTCATTTGAGAGCGAAGGACTGTCTGCTCCAGTTCCATTTTATCCTGCTGTAGTTTTAACTTTGCATTTCTAGTCCGCTGAGAATACAGTACGCCTAACAAAAACAAAAGTAAAAAAGCACCTATAAAAATAGCTTTATTCTTATTATTCATACTAATTTCATGTGCCAATTGCACTTTTTTGGATTCCAATTCATAGGCATTTCTAACCAAATCCAGTTTACCTTCTTTCTCTCCTGACGCTTGAATAGCAATCACTGAGTCACGCTTACGTATATACAATTTTGATTCATCAAATTCCTTTTCATGAATAGCGATCAAAAGCAATGCGTCATAAATTTCTTTTAAATAGGTAATATTACCCAACTTATTCTCTTTATCCAATGCTGCTAGATATTTCTTTTTTGCTAATAAAATAGCTCCTTTATCGAAATAATAACGGCCTAAACTCCGTAAAGGAAAAGAACTACTTCTGTCATGTTCTTCACTTATTTTAACCGACTGCTCATAATAATAGACGGCTCTATCAAAATCATAAATCTCTTCATACACAAAACCAATGTTATTGTAAGTGGCCGAAAGCGCATCAAAATCTTTTAATTCTTTTTGTATAGATGCTGCTTTTATAATTAACCGAATAGCACCAAGCATGTCTTTTTTCTGATACAATATATGCGCCCAAGAGTTCAAGGCTTTGGCTTCCAGCTTAGCATCTTCTAATTCCTTGAACTCTGCTAAAGCAGCTTTCACATAGTCAAGCGAAATTTTCTGTTTTCCTAAAAAGGAAAAGGAATCTCCAAGCAAGAGATTGGTTTTGGCGATAAATAATTTATTATCTTCTTCCTGAAATAAGACCAAAGCCTTTTCTAAGCTTCCGATGGCTTCCGCATCTTTTTCTAAATTAGCCAGATTTCGACCTTTTTCAAAATACAATAGGGCATTAAAATGCAAGCTATAATTATTCACTTGGATTAAGCTATCAATTTTCGCTACAGACTCCCCAAAATCATCTGATGAGACATATTCGATAAAAAGCGAATCGGACTGCATTGCAGGCAAAAGGGGCTCCTTTTGGGATCCTTTTCTACCGCAGCTTTGCAGCAAAAAAACAATAGTTAGTATTAATAGATAGCGTATTTGCTTCATGCTCAATAGGGAATCTCTGGTTTTCTCCTTGTATTACCGCAAAATTATGCCATTTTATGGACATTTGAATTTTGAGTGAATTAATTCCCCATTTTAGTACCATTCTCACCTGCTTGAAGTACTTTTACGCCAATTAACCGACTCATCATGATCAGCAACTACAAGACAATAATCTGGGACTGGAATGGCACATTGCTCAATGATGTGGACATTTGTGTGAATATCATCAACAACATGCTCACCCAGCAAGATAAGCCCCAACTAACAAAAAACAGCTACAAAGGTGCTTTTGGATTTCCAATTATTGACTATTATCGTCGGATTGGGGTTGATTTTGAGAAAGAATCTTTTGAAGAGTTAACGATGAAATTCATGGGGAGCTACACGAAGCAGGTTAAAGATTGCGCTCTTCACCAAGAAACCTTATCTGTTTTGGCCACCTTACGGCAAAAAGATATGGATCAATTTATTTTGACTGCGGCCCACAAGGATAATGTAATGGAATTGCTTCATCACTATGATATCCGCCATTACTTTAAGGAAATTGAAGGGCTGGATAATTTTCGTGCCGAGAGTAAAATTCAGCGGGGGCACCATCTTATCAAAGACAACCAAATCAATACCCATACCGCTGTTTTACTTGGTGACACGCTACATGACTACCATGTTGCACAAGCCTTAAAAGTAGATTGTATTTTAGTGGCAGATGGACACCAATCCTGGGAACGACTTGAGCACAACTCTAGCGATAGCACCTTGGTTATCAATAGCTTAAAGGAACTTATTGCTTAGTCTTTTATTAGACCAGCTAAATCTAGTCCTACTTCAATGCCAAACGTCGTGCTTCAAAATCCTTTTCGCCGAAAGGCAAACAAGCTAATTCAAAAATTTTCATCAAATCATCTGTATGAGACGTCACTTTGCCTGTTTTTAGGTCTATGAAAACAAAATCCATCCAAATAAAAGCTTTTAACTTTTTGTGGTGTTCGTCATACATCCTAAGTTCTACTTTTAGATTGTACGGGGAGAATTCAAAGGCTTGTGACTCTAGAATGACTTTTTCAAAAGGAAGCGCTGGACGAAAATAGGCCGTTTGACTTGTACTAACAACCCACCCCAATTTCTCTTTTACCGCAAGGTCATAAATCTTTAAACCGTACGCTTCATAGACCTGATCTTCTCTGGCATTCAACATGTAATCTACGTATCTCGCATTGTTGAGATGGCGAAAAGGGTCGCAGTCTTGAAAACGGATGGTGGCTGTGCTGGATAGTATTTGTTTGTTCATTTTTTTTTTTGGTGGAGACGCAATGCATTGCGTCTTTACATACGGGAACGCAATCATTGCGTCTTTACATATGGAGACGCAAGCATTGCGTCTCAACGGATAATCAGTTGATGGAGCGCCAAGACTTGATTAATCAGTCCTTTTTTGCCATCATTCACAATGACGTAATCGGCTAATTTCCTTTTTTCTCTTTCTGGCATTTGGTTTCGAATTCGACTCAAGACCTGTTTTCGAGTCAATCCATCGCGCTTACGCACTCGGTCAATTCTAATCTTTTGGGCAGCGAAAACTTCAATTATTGCGTCTAACTCTTTAGCAGACCCAGACTCAAATAGTAGTGCTGCTTCCTTTAAGGTATAAGGTACATTTTTCTGTTGGTCATGCCATTGTTCATAGTCCAACTTAACAGCGGGATGTACAAGGGCATTCAATTTTTTAAGTTTTTCGGGGTTATTGAAAGCAATTTCTGCGATATGCGCCCTATTTAGGAGACCATCATCGAGATAAGCCTTCTTTCCAAATAGCTTTTTGATGGATGCCACTAGGGCTATATTATGCACCATTAGCCATTTGGCTCGGCTATCGGCATAATAAACGGGAATGCCCAAAACTTCAAAAACAGCTGCTGCCGTGGACTTGCCACTACCAATCCCCCCCGTAATACCGATTTTTAACTTTTGATGAGCCATATTACAATATTTAATCAAAATTCGCTACATTAGCACAGGCTAAACCATAACGATGACAAAGATACAACAATTCATTATTCTAATATTTATTTCTTTTGGCTCGTTTGGTCATGCGCAGGATGTTCATTATTCGCAATATTCATTTGCGCCTTCTCTGCTCTCTCCAGCGTTGTCTCATAATTTTGATTCAGAGTTTCAAGGTGGTGCGATTTATAGAAATCAATGGGCATCTGTTCCTGTCAGTTATTCTAGTTTTCTGGGTTATTTTGATAAAAAGGTATTGAAGTCCTTTGCAGGAAATGCCATTGCGTATGGTGTTCATTTTCAGTATGATAAAGCAGGAGATGCCGGAATGAGTTTGATGAAAGTCCAATTTAATGGCGCTATTTCTCGACCGATTAGCCCTTTACTTTCGCTTTCATTGGGTTTTGGAGCAGGATATGGTAGTCGTCAGTTTAGCCCTGAAAAATTGAGTTTTGGTAGTCAGTTTACGGATCAATATCGCCCTACTACCGCTTCGGGTGAAGTTTTTAATGAAACCAGTGTGGGTTTTCTCGATTTGGCTGTTGGACTGAATGTACATATCAATGTCAAAAACAAACACAAAGGAAATCTGGGATTTTCGTTGAGTCACATCAATCAACCAAAAGTAAGTTTTCTTGGGGCAGATGCGTCCCTTTTTCCTTCTATGCAAGTCTATGCGTTAGGCAATTTCTTCCTTTCGGAAAAAACAGATGTGTTGATCAATACCATTTATCGTCGCCAGAGTGTCTATAATGAAGTTGTGTTGAGCACTGGGTTGAAATATTATTTGAATAAAGAAATCAATAAAACACTGGCCGTTTCCTTTTTAGCGGGTATGCGTTTGGGTGATGCTTTCTTTCCAGAATTCCATATTTATTTCAAAAACTGGACGGGGGGATTGAGTTATGACATCAATAATTCAGATTTTAAGGTGGCCACAGCGAGTAAAGGTGGCCCTGAATTTTCGATTAAATATATCGCCAATCAAATTGTGCCACCGAAGAAAGTGAAAATTTGTCCTATTTTCTAGCCTTCATTTTATTCAAAACATAACTTCCACTAATCTTACATTTAGCTATGAAAAACCTAAGTACAGGACAAGACTCAATTCCTTCGATAAAAACCAAGTTTTTTTTGATTTCTTCATTTTTACCCCCAACTATCCCCCTTGCTGAAAGGGGATTTATTGTAAAAAAAACTTGGTTTTCGCACTGTTCTACACTTTTATCCTGTAGTCAGAATTTTTCTATATTATCAGGACAAAATGAATAAACCCCAATGTAAAGTAATTTTTTCTTCGATTCTCCACTGTTAACCCTAAATATCCCCTTAAAAAAGGGACTTGCGGTTGAAGAAAAACTTACTTTACGCACTGTTCTGCACTTTTATCCTGTAGTCAGAATTTCAGGGCAAATGAATGTATTAAATTGTAAATTTTTTTCTATGAAAAACTTTCTCCCGATATTCTTCCTATTCGCGCTTCCTTTTTTTGCGCAAGCACAATCGCACAAGGCTTTTGCGCAAGCGGGGCATCAAGCACTAAAAGCAGGGAATTGCCAAGTAGCCATGGATGCCTTTCAAAATGCACATCTAAAACGCCCCGCAAGAGCCGAATATTCCTATCTTTTTGCGCAAGCTGCTATCGACTGCCACGCCTTCGAGATGGCCGAAAAAGCACTCAAAAGTATTCTGGATCAATCTCCAGATGCCAGCTATCAACTAGGTCGTGCCCAAAAAGGTCAAGGCAAATATGCTGAAGCAAAATCTAGTTTTGAGACCTATCAGTCTGACCATTCTGCTGGGGCTTTCGCCAAACAAGCGGAAGATGAAATTCAGAACTGTTTGTTTGCGCTTTCGCAAAATGACGACTCCCCTTATCAAGTCAAAACATTAGGTAAAAAAATCAATTCGCCCTATTCCGAATTTGCACCAGTCCTTCGTGGAGATACGCTATTTTATTCTAGTTTTCGTTTTGAAAATCGTAAAGATTGGGCCATTCCTAGGCGAAAAATTTCTAAAGCCGTTTATTCCACGAAAGGGCGAAAAGGTCGGCCGATGCGCTATGGATTTAATAAAGACACCATGTTCACAGCCAACCTGTGCTTCTTGCCTGATGGTGCTGGGATTTACTACAATCACTGCCAATATGAAAATGGCTTGAAGGTACGATGCGACCTTTACTTTCGTCAAAAAAAGAAAAAAAGGGGATGGAAAAAACCCATCAAACTCCAAATAAACGACAAACAATTTACCACAACCCAACCTAGCTATTACTTTGACAGTCAATCTAGTACCGCATATATCCTATTTTCATCAGATAGGGATGGTGGGCAAGGAAATTTGGACATTTGGATGGCGCCAATTATTGACAAACATCAACTGGGAGATCCAATTAACTTAGAAGCCATCAATACATCTGGGAATGAGATAACACCATTTTTTGATTCGATAAATGCTCAATTGTACTTCAGTTCGGATGAATATTTGAATATTGGGGGGTATGATGTATTTCAAGTGGAGACACCTACACTAAGCCTAATTGAAGGGGATATTCAACCTTTACCCATGCCAATCAATACGGCTGGCAATGACCTGTTTTTTATCACTAAAGGAGATGGGCATGCTGGCTATTTGGCTTCCAACCGAATAGGATCGCAATACATTGACAAACAAAATCAGCGGTGTTGCAATGACTTATATTCATGGACTTATGACCCACCCAAGCCTGTTCTTCCAGCGCCCGAATTAACAGATTCTATTGTCAAAATTGATACCACTCCCCCACTCCCCACCGAACCTGTTATCGAGACACCTACGGCTCCAACTTTTACTGTTACGGCTCAATCCATGTTGGATTTATTGCCCATTAGATTGTTCTTTGACAATGATGAACCAGACAAGCGCACCACAGCTGTAACGACCAAAAAATCCTACTTACAGACTTACCAAAAATATTATCCCCGAAAGACACAATTTGTCACGTCTTTTTGCCAACCATTGAAGGGAGATGACAAAGAAAATGCACAATACGAGATTGAAGATTTCTTTGAATATGATGTTAAGGAAGGTGGCGAAACTTTAGAAACTTTTTCAGATTTATTGCTTCAAGCCTTACGGAATGACGAGCAAATCGAAATCATCCTAAAGGGATACACCAGCCCAAGAGCCAAAACAGACTACAACAAATACTTGGCAGCGAGACGCATATCCAGTGTTAAAAACCATTTTAGTCGCTTCCAAAATGGCGTATTTAATCGCTTTATCCAATCAGGCAAATTGCAAATATCTGAACTTCCACTCGGTGAAGCTCAAACCCCAACGGGTATAAGTGATGACCTTTGGGATCGACGCATGTCCGTTTATTCTGTAGCTGCTTCTATGGAGCGTCGGGTGGAGATTATTGATTTGAAGATTGGGGAGTAGGTGAGAATGTAACAGAACTCTTACCACGAGTCGCCACCACAAATTGCTTCTAAATAACCCCAACTAATTCCCCTTCAGAATGGGGAAAGTAGTGGAAATTTATAGTGGCGACAATTATTGCCAAGGTTTGAGCCGTCAAAAATTAAATTGAAAAATTTAAGAAAACTGAATCTCAAATCCTTAATCGAATACAGGTTATTAATTTTTCACTTTCAATTCTATATCATCCACAAACAAAGTCACATCTTTGTCCGATGATGTCGCCGTGACCCCAATTTGAAAACTTTGATACGTTCCAGTCGTCCCTTGAATGGTGTACAATTTATCACTCGGCAAGGTGCGAACATTCTCTGCATCAATCAAAAGAGCATTGTCCAACCATAACTTCACATAGCCCTTTTTCTTCTGTTGGAGATACAATTCAAGTTTGATATTGACCCATTTGTTTCTTGGAAATGGTGTTTCGCTACCACTGGGCTGGCGCAAGGTAGATTCCCCATATTTATTTCTTTCGACAACCAAATAGCCGTTATCATCTATGGCAACCCGAATTCCTGGACTAGCCCCAATGACTGCCTTCTCTTCGATGTCAAATAAAAATACATAGTCCAAATCATCAGTACCTTCCAAATAAAACCATGCGGATAATTGGAGAATATCATTTTCCACAAAAGACATTCTATTCTCGGAAATATCACTTTTGGAGATGGTGCCTTTTGCAGCAAATACTTTTAGGCAGTTGGTACCGGCGTGTGGATTTAGGCTATCAATCCTAACATAACTGCTTGATTCTGTTTGCTGTACGAATGCCCAGCTTCCATTTTGGAACAAAGCATCTACCGTAGTTACGCCTTCAAAATCTTCAATAATTTGAATCTTTCCATTCTCGACTTCATCCTTACTACATGCGAAAAGGGTAACCAATAAAAGTAAATATGCGAATAGTAACCTTCTCATTTTTTAAAATTAAGATGATAACCAAGAGATACTCCACCCCAGTTTTGATATTGAAAATCCAAAATATAGGAAATTAATGGCGTATAGGAAATGCGAAAAAAATATCGCTTTTCCCTATTTTCGTATCTGTAGCCGAGAATTGGAGTGGTTAAAGCAAAGAATTGGCCTTTCGTGGAAACACTCAACCCTTGACCTATTCCCAATTCTAGTTTATTCTTACCTTGCCCTATTAATGCTCCAAAGGTTGCAGGGACTACTAAAACAAGCCCATTATTTCCATCGACAAAAAATCCCGTAACCCCTACTCTCCACAACAAGTCAACATTCTTTTTTTGAGCAAAGACATTTTCGTAATTGATGGAGCCAAAGCCTGCGCTTCCACCTACTTCTAGATAGATTGACTTTCTATTGGTGAAATCTTGACCGTAGATATTAGCCGTGATTAATAAAATGAATATGGTTAGTGACAATTTCATTCTGTCTCTTAAGCCAACAACCCCTTCCGAATTTTCTTCCAAAGTCCAATCAAAATGAAAGTACAAACACCTGCGCCGACAGCGAGTCCTAGAGCAAGCATGGTATGACCATATAGGAAATTACCAATAGAAAATAGGACTAAATAAACCAATAAGGTGCCGACAACCGTCGCCATAATTCCTGTAGGCAGATGACTATTTGAGTCAGAATTATTGACTACATCATGCCCATTGGCTTTGGCTTTTTGGATAACTTTCTTCCAGCCCGTACTATCTGGTTGTATTTTCTTATAAAAACTTTCTAGGACTTCTTGTTTTTCTGGTGGTGTCAAGAAAGTTACAACCAACCAAATCACAGTCGTCACTAGCACAACAATTGGGAATTTGGTCCACTCTTCGAGCATGCCCGCATGAAAGCCTGTTGCATCCGTGGAGCCAAACAGTGTCCGTCCTACTTGCGTAAAATTAAATAAAATAGAAATGATGCCTGAAGCAAACATGGCAGCGATTTCACTCCATGCATTAATCCGCCACCAAAACCATCTTAGTAAAAAGATCAGCCCCGTCCCTGCTCCAAACAAGATGACAATATCAAATATCTGCTTAACATTTTGCAAATTTAGTGCAAACCAAGCACTCAAAAACATCATTACGACCGTAGAGATTCGACCCACATTCACCAATTCCTTTTCACTTGCATCTTTCTTGACAAATCGTCTATAAAAATCATTGACAATATAGGAAGAGCCCCAGTTTAAATGAGTAGAAATCGTACTCATATAAGCAGCCATTAAGGAAGCTAAGACCAATCCAAGCAGCCCTTGCGGCAAATAATTAAGCATGGCCGGATAAGCCAAGTCATTCCCTATTTTGTCTGCTGGAATATGGGGAAAAGCTGTCTGTAAGCTCTGCAAGTCTGGAAATACCACTAAAGAAGCCAAAGCCACCAAAATCCAAGGCCAAGGTCGTATCGCATAATGCATAATATTGAAGAAGAAGGTGGCGCCTATCGCATGATTTTCATCTTTGGCAGCAAGCATCCGTTGGGCGATGTATCCACCACCACCAGGCTCTGCTCCAGGATACCAAGCACTCCACCACTGTACTGCCAATGGAATAATTAATAACTTGATTAACAAGGATTTATCCGAAAAATCTGGAAGCATGGGTGCTTTATCCATGACTAATGGATTGCTCATTAATTTGCTCAATCCACCAACTTGGGGTAAATTAATAATATAATACGCTGCACCAAAAGCACCAATCATCGCAATCGAGAATAGAATAAAATCTGTATAAACTACCCCCCGAAAGCCACCTATCGCACTAAAAAGAACAATCACTACACTTGTACTCAAAATCACTTGCATAGGAGTCAAGCCCAGCATGATTCCACCGATTTTGATGGCCGCTAAAGCCACTACCGACATCACCAACACATTGAATACCAATCCGAGATAAACCGATCTAAAGCCACGTAAAAACTCTGCGGCACGACCACCATAACGCAATTCATAAAATTCCATGTCTGTATTGACATTCGACTTCCGCCAAAGCTTCGCATAGACAAAAACGGTCAACATCCCTGTAATCAAGAAAGCCCACCAAACCCAGTTGCCTGAAACACCATCACCACGTACGATATCTGTCACCAAGAGTGGCGTATCTGCTGCGAAGGTCGTCGCCACCATACTGAATCCTAGCAACCACCAAGGCATGCTTTTTCCCGAAAGGAAGAATTCAGAAGTATTTTTTCCAGATGTTTTGGAAGCCCAAACACCGACGGCCAAAACAATAAAAAAGAAACTGCCAATAATTGCCCAGTCTAAAGTAGAAATATTCATCTGCGATTGTTATTTTTTGTAATGCCTAAAAGTAGGAAAAATTATTGGTTTTTATAAAAAAACCAATAAAAAGACATGTTTTTGTTGCTTTGCTTCTTTAAAAATACGCAAAATGGCCAAACATATAATACTTTTGATTAATTTGAAAAATACAGACATTCAGTAGGTTAAACCATAATAATCTTTTTTCACTTTTAATTGTCTTACCATTAACAAGTAGTAGTACCACAAACCCTTGCATTTCTCATAAAGAAAAGGCTTTTTTGTAGAGCTTTTTTCAAGCCCTAACGGAGATTGAAGCCAAGACCTTAATATTGAAAAGGCATTTTACTGTTCAACCAAACCGAAAAGACAAAATACAAATGAAGTATCTATTTACCTTATTCCTTTCAGGAGTTTTTATTTTTTCTTGTGCTTCTTCTAGTAGTACAGAAGCCAATCAAGCACCAACAGCCCAAGCGCAAGTCATTGATGTTCCTGCTGGAGCAGATAGTATACAGATGGTTTTTAATCTAAAAAACCAACCTGCTGGTAAGACTAAATTGGTAGGCATGTTTGAAGATCAAAGATTCATTGTGGATTCGGCGGTAATCGATGCCAACGGTCACTTTGAGATTTCTCGTAAGAATCTTTTGCCGCAAGGCTTCTATTATTTTATCTTACCTGGTCAAAAAGCGCTGCAGTTATTATTCGATAAAGACCAGATATTTGAGTTTTCTGGAGACATGGCGAATATTGCGACAACAGCAGAAGTTAAAGGCTCTAGGTGTGTCGAATTGTTTTATGATAATATGAATTTTGATGCAACAGTAGGCTTAGGACCGAAGATTCAGGCAGTGGCCGCTAATCTAAAAAGCAAGCCAAGTTCCCCTAAGTTTAAGACTGCTTTAGTAGAATATAACCGCTTATTGGATAAAATTGATCAAAAGGTCGCAAGCTATCAAAAGTCTGACCCCAATAACTTTTTTACTAAATTCAAGGTTGGTGGTCAAAATCCTAGATTAGGATACCCCGTGAAACCAAATGGGGATCTGGATACCACTAAACAAATATACAATTACCGCAACGGCTTTTGGAAAGGATATGATTTTGCGGAGAAAGATTTACTAAGAACACCTGTATTTACTAATAAAATGAAGCGATTCTTCACTGAATTGGTTCCTTTACAGCAAGATTCTATTATCAAGTATACAGATATTTTAGTGGCGCAAGCAGGAGACCATCCCGCTTATTATAGAGCCATTACGAACTGGATTGCCCTAAAATTTGAGCCGGCTCACACAAATTTGATGGATGGGGAAGCTGTTTATTCCCACATTATCAGCAAATATTTTACGGATGAGAAAGCAACTTGGAGTAAGCCTGAAGATTTACAAAAATTACGCTCTAGGGCTTCTGAAATGACACAGAGTTTGATTGGGATGAAAGCTGGAAACGTCACTGCTAATGACCGAAATGCAAAAAGCAAAACACTTTATGATTTGAAAGGTGATGTTATTGTTGTCTTTATTTATAGTCCTGATTGTGAGCATTGCCGCGAACAGGCGCCAATCTTGAAGCAAATCTATAGTCAATGGCATGCCAAAGGGCTAGATGTTTACTCAATTGCTGCAAACACTACGCACAAAGAATGGCGCGGATTTGATGCTAAATTTCATTTCCCTTGGGTAGATGTTTTTGATGCTACTAATGCAAGCTGGTATCCTAAATATTTTGTGGACATCACTCCAGAAGTATATGTTTTAGACAAAAATCGTAAGATTGTTGCTAAAAATATTAATGTGAATCAATTGCCCATTTTACTTAAAAAATATTTGAAGTAAAATTAAATTAACCGTTGAAATTGGCTTTTGTCCCCCAAACAGGAAGAAAAAAACACAGATGCCGGCATGGGTTCAACAGATTTTTACTGATTGAGCAAATTGCTTCGTAATTTATTCAATGGTTTTTTACAGATTCTCCCTTCTATAATCAATCCAATCACTTAAAATAGGCTGATCGTGCTACTGCCCAAAATCAAAATAGATTTTGGGCAGTAGCAATTAAAAGACTCAAAAAAATATTACCTTCGCCGTATGAAAGAACGTGTTGTAATTCTTGATTTTGGTTCGCAGTTTACTCAACTTATTTCTAGAAGAGTGCGCGAACTTGGGGTGTATAGTGAGATTATACCTTTTCAGAAGGCACCACCCTATTCGCCAGACATTCAAGCGGTCATTTTGAGTGGCAGCCCTTTTTCCGCAAGGGATAAGCAGGCGCCTAAAATTGATTTAGACCAATATTTTGACAAAGTTCCAGTTTTGGCGATATGCTATGGTGCCCAATACATTGCCCATCATCATGGTGGCAAGGTAGAATATTCTGGTACACGAGAATACGGCAAAGCCCATCTCCATCAAGTTCTAAATGATCCACTGTTTGCACAAATTGACGAAGGAAGTCAGGTATGGATGTCTCATGCGGACACCATCACCGATTTACCAGAAGGCTATCAACTTCTCGGAAGCACCGATGATGTCAAAAATGCTGTTTATCGCAAGATAGAGACTCAAAAAGCAGTCTATGCCGTACAATTTCACCCAGAAGTCTATCATTCCACGCAAGGGGGTCAATTGCTAAAGAATTTTTTATTTGATATTTCAGGCTGTCAAGGTGACTGGACACCCAAAGCTTTTGCGCAAGAAACCTTAGAAAAGTTGCGCAAGCAAGTCGGAGACGAAGGCGTTCTATTGGGCCTTTCTGGGGGCGTAGATTCTTCTGTTGCTGCGGAGCTCCTTCATCAAGCGATTGGCGATCAGTTATTTTGTATTTTTATTGACAACGGTCTTTTACGTAAAGGAGAGTTTGAAGAAGTCCTAGCATCCTATGAAGGTTTAGGCTTAAATGTCAAAGGCGTAAGGGCTGGTCAACAATTTTACGATGCTTTGGAAGGCATCACTGACCCGGAGCTCAAACGAAAAGCAATAGGCAAGACCTTTGTGGATGTTTTTGTGGCAGAAGCCAAGCATTTGAAGAACATCAAATGGCTAGGGCAAGGGACTATTTATCCAGATGTGATAGAGTCCGTTTCCGTCAATGGTCCTTCTGCGACCATTAAATCCCATCACAATGTAGGTGGCCTTCCGGAAAAACTAGACCTTAAGATTGTGGAGCCTTTAAGACTCCTTTTTAAAGATGAAGTACGAAAAATCGGGCGTGAAATTGGTGTTCCTGACAAAATATTAAAGCGCCACCCTTTTCCAGGGCCTGGGCTTGCAATCCGTATTTTAGGCAATATTACGCCCCAAAAAGTCGCTTTATTACAAGAAGCAGATGCCATTTTTATTCATTTAATGAAAGAATTTGGGCTTTATGAGCAAATTTGGCAAGCAGGAACCATACTTTTACCTATTTATACCGTAGGAGTTATGGGCGATGAAAGAACTTATGAACAGGTTGTCGCATTAAGAGCAGTCGTCTCTACAGATGGTATGACCGCAGAATGGGCAGACCTTCCCCATGAATTTTTGGCGAAAGTCTCCAATCAAATTATCAATAAAGTAAAAGGCATAAATCGTGTTGTATATGACATCAGTACCAAACCACCAGCAACTATTGAATGGGAATAAGCTCCTTCGTTTACTCCTAATCCTATTTCTTTTTTCTTCTTGCGGCGGCAGTAAAAAAGCCACTAGAACGCAATATCCTAATGGACCAAGACCAGAAACAGGTCAAAAGTCTAAGAAAAAAGACAAGGATGTCGTAAAAATACCTACGCCCAAAAAGGCAGATACTTTAACGAAACCGCCCATTCACAACTTGCCGAGCAATGATAAAATTCCTGGCAACAGGACGGTTCAGGTGGCTCTTTTACTCCCATTTCTAACCAATGAATTCAGTGAGACGGCAGAACATATTAAGCCAAAATCGGAGATCGCCATCCAGTTTTATGGTGGACTTAAATTGGCGATGCACGATGCGAGTTATGACAATGTCCCTATTGACTTTACAGTTATCGACACCAAAGCATCTTATAGCGAAACCGTCAATCTTCAATCCAACTCTGCTTTGATGAATGCCGACATCATTGTTGGCCCCTATCGGAAGAGAAATGCCGGATTGATTGCTCAAATGGCTGTGAGAAAAGGTAAGGTGATGATTTCTCCTTTTACGGAGATTAAGGCCAATACCCTTTCGGGAAATGGCACTGTTATTCAAACTTTTGCGAGTCTGGACACTTACATGAATGCCATCATGAATCATTTGATAAAGACTGGAAATGTAAACAATATTGTCGTGCTTAAACGTAAAAACGGAGCTGATAATCGAGCCGTTACAAGTTTGCAAAATGCCTACAAATTAGCCAACGGTGGACATGCGTTAGAACCATTAAAGGTCATAGAAGTCGATGAATCAGATTTAGCATTTGATGATTTAGACTTGAAAGAAATATTGACAATTAAGCCCACGACGGTCTTTATTATTCCAGTATGGAAAAGTCAAAATTATGTTATTTCTATTGTTCGGAAGATTTTTGTTTCTCGTGACCCCGAAAAATCTCCAACCATCGTAGGAATGCCACAGTGGATGAAGTTCAAAAACTTGGACTACCAAAAATTAAATGACTTGCATACGATTATACCTTCAGCGGATGTCATTATCAGAGATCAGAAAACCAAGGCCTTTGAAAGAAGATACTATGAGACTTATGGTACGCTACCAGAGAAGAATGCCTACAAAGGGTTTGACTTAGGAAATTTCTTAATCCAGCTGGTAAAAGCCAATAAATCTGGTTCTTTTTCTGTGCCGAATACACAGGGATTGTTTGTGGATTATAATTTTACGGAAGGATACAACAACCCTTCAGATGACCTTGACAATCAGCCTGTTATCTTCAAAAATAATCATGTCAAAATGCTTAAACTGATGGATTATAAGCTTCAGGAGTAAGGGCGTTGCAAATTCATTTGCAAAAAGGCATTGCAAATTCATTTGCAAAAAGGCATTGCAAATTCATTTGCAAGGATTCACAATATGGGCTAACCAACCTTCAAGTCTCGCAAACGCTTCGCTACTCGAACGTGCGAAATGAATTTCACTTTGCGCCACACTGAAGCCCAATGAAAGCAGCGTTTTTACCAAAATAAACGTTATCTTGGCAGCAGAAAGCAAGCTCACTTTTGAATCTTGCAAATGTGTATTCTAGCAATTTTGTTTCAATAGCAATTGAGACGCCAAATAGCAAAATCATGAAAACTCACCTACTCTCTCTTTTTCTAGTTTTACTGACAACATCTATTTTTGCCATTGACGTAAGTGTCTATCCTGCGGTATTTTATGAAGGACAAGATGGTTATGTGGAGATGCACTATTACTTCTCAGGACCTTCGATTGGGTGGAAATCCGTTCAAGATAGTTCCATGCAAGCTTCCGCACAAGTAGTAATCACCTTCAAAAAGGATGGTAAAATTGTCCAATTCGACAAATACAATATCCAAAGTCCTGTTGTGATGCAGGCTAGTGATTTTCGCGATTTACACCGATATAGTCTCCAACCTGGTAAGTATGATGTTGACATTGAGATATCAGATCTCTCTCGTGAGAAAAATGATGTAAAATTCAAGACACAAGTAAATATTAATCCACCTAGAACCATTGCAATTTCGGACTTGCTGCTACTTAGTACTTTAAAAGAATCTACGTCCGAGACTGTTTTTGACAAATATGGCTTCTATATGGAAGCACTTCCGTTTAACTACCTAAATAAAAATACTCGTGATCTAACGGTCTATGCAGAGATATATAATACGGACAAACTCAATACCGATGAGTATTCCCTTCGCCTTCAATTTGAGCAAATAGATGGCGCTATAAAAACCCCTTATCAAGGGTTTACCAAAAAACGTTCTACCACTAATAAAGATATTTACATCAAAACGATGAATGCGCAGTTGATGCCATCTGGTGATTACAATTTGGTATTAGAAGTGAGAGATAAAAGTGGGGTCATCATCACAAGTAATTCAATTGCCTTCCATCGAGAAAATCCAGCATCGAAGAAAGAAACAACTATTGCTGATCTAAATAGCAAGAAAGGTCGATTTATTGAGCAATTGACACCCAAGGAGTTGGATTATTACTTAACGGCTATGATGGCCATTCTACCTGGAGCTGACAAAAAGCTTCTTAGTGGTTATTTCAAAACCAAGAATACAGAAGGCAAGAAGCAATTTTTATACAGTCATTTTCACAAAAAGGATCCTATTAATCCTTCGGCTCCTTTTTATGCTTTTGCTGATATTGCCCATAAAGTGGACAAGGCGTATTACAGCGGTTTTGGCCGTGGATTTGAAAGTGATCGGGGGCAGGTTTTTCTAAGGTATGGTGCACCCAATGACCAAATCAAGGTGGAAGATGAGCAGTTTGCCCTACCCTATGAGATTTGGGTTTATGAACATTTAGAAAATAATGGCTCTGGCCCAATTAAATTTTTATTCTACAATCGAGATCGCTCTGGTGAGAATTTTACTTTGCTTCACTGCAATGCCCGGGGAGAGCGTCAGAATAAACATTGGAAAAAAGAATTGTTTAGAGATGACTCAATGCCTGGATTTGATTATGGTAATACCCGTATGAAGGACAAGGAAATAGATGATTCTTTTAATGCACATCCTAATTCTATGGCGATACGGTATTTTCAGGATTTGTAGGAATATTTCTTATACAAAAAGCACATGCCAATACGCATGTAATTCTTTTATTAATTCCAATTTAGGTTTTAAAGCTGACTTGCAATAAATCGAATCTTAATGCCTGTCTTTTTATTTTGGCTTGGCCTGCCAGCCCCGCAGGAAGGCAGGCTCAAAACGAAACAAAAAGCCAAGAATCACGAAAGGAAATTTTTGGGTGACCGAGAATGATTAATCACCCCTACTTTGATATTCTTTTTGTGCATGAAATATTTTCTTGCAAATTGTCCCAAAACCGTGGTCAAAAGATAGTTGCGTGCTTTTTTTCTGCCCATATTACTATGTTTTGATGAAAGGAGTGTGATTACTCGAAACTGATGCTCCTGTCAATCGATTATCCTAAACGGCAGAAACGCATCTCCACTTCTTTTGCCACTATTTCTGACGAGATTCAGAAGCACAATATATTGACTATAGGA
>JAUTBZ010087764.1:0-17078 GCA_032361785.1 Lepetodrilus galriftensis
ATAGAAGATTCTGCTGATGAGCAAGGAGATTTTGATCTTGATATTAAGAACGAACCTATCATCGCATCAGCCATACGACAGGGAACCATCGAGATAAGTCCAAAAGAGACCAATAATTTTGGTACTTCAATTCTCTTTATAGAAGGTAATCTTCAAGATCTTGACCCGGCTCTCCTCCGAAACTTTAAGAATTTAGACAGCATTGATCCTAAACAACATTTTTATGTGGTGCGCATATTTTCCCGAAATGATGAAATAAAAGAAATTCGCTTTGATCCTTCCAATAACGTAGAAATCAACGTTTTGATCACGGAAAATTATTTGAGCATTCCCGAACTCCAACTTCCGCGACTGGTCCCCCTAACCCTATGAAAAAGAATCTGGATAAAATGATCCGAAAATTGGCGTACATCTACTCCACACGTCCTTGGTATAAACCTCGTCAAAGGCGCATTACTAGGTCACCATCGCTTATTCTGCAGCGGCATAACTCTTGCTTCGTTAGAATAGCGAAGGTACACGCATCGCATTCAAGAGGTACAATATGAATCATGCATATTTTGATAAATTTATTATTATTTTCATCATGCTGATCACACCTGCCTTCTTTTTTGCCTGTGCTGATGCCTCAAATGATCCTTTTAATAGTGGCGAACCGGCACCCCTGGGTGAGGCCGTTGGGAGTCTGCTCCTTTTCTCTCATGATATCACAGGAGCAAACAACCATTATAAAATGCGATTCGTAAATGATCCTAAGTCAGCTGATGACGCGGTGGGTTATGCGATAACCGAAATTCTTCTTCTTCCTTATCACTCTGCAACCGTCCCCTTGATTAAGAAACTTGGTGGAAAAGGCGCATTAAATCGAAATCGTGATGTGCTCTATGATAAAGACAGCGGTCTTATTAGCCTATTGGCTCAAGGAACTCCTTGGGAAAGTGACGGCGGATTTTCGGGGATTCGGTCCATTATCGGGGAAGATCTTCCGTGGACGATTGAAGAACTTGAAGATCCCGCTTTTGGTGATTCTTTAAATATATCGCTCAACACCTTGAAACCGGATCTCATTCAACTTGCCAACGCTTTAAATCCTATTATTAACGCAATAGAGGTGGGCCTAAAAGACGACCAATTTATCGCCTTCGATCTTCCTGGCGAAGTGTTTTCGAACAATAAGCTCACACTTTCATTGAACAAAGCCGACCTTGCGACCATCTCTGGGGCGCTCCATTTTGTTCGGGCTGGCGTTTATTTCCTCGCCGCCTACGACTACGATTTCAAGATCTCGGACCTTGGAACTAAATGGGAAAACATTGCAAAAGATGACCCTTTGTATAAAGAAAATTATACCTCTCTCGATTATCGCATCGAATTCCTCGACTCACGTGTTTTCCGAAAAGTAACATCCAAACCTTTCTTAGCTACCGCGGGAAAAGAAGCTCAAGCGGGTATTCAATCCATCATACAAGCGCTAGATATCACGTCCACAGCGGCTCGTTTTGGAGCGCTAGCTTGGAATAACGCAAACAAAACAACACTCGGAAAAGCGATTACCTTTCTCCAAGCAATCCAGAAATCAGTCGAAGGTCCAAGCGAATTACCCTACGTCGATCCGACTTTATCTTTAGATCTCTCCACGTTTTTTAAAGAGGGAAAAACTCTGAAAAAAGAAATTCCATGGTACGAAATTCAAACCGTCCAGGACCCACAACAAAACTATACCGAACGTCGTCTCACCAAAGAATCAGGAGAAGAATTCCTCGAAGGGATTTTTTCACCCACACTTGATGATTGGAAGAAAGGCGACTTTAGCGCCTCTAAGGACTTCGAAGAACTCCTCTCAAGCCTTACGGAGAATTTGGCTGATGATGTGAAGGATTCCTACGGCAACTAAATTCTATTTAGTAAACTCTTCGCCTATAATTTAATTCTTTTTTTATTTTCCAACACTAGGGTTTTACACCAAAAGACATTCCCACAGCTTTTGCAGTACGTACTAGATTCCCCTCAACCGGAACGGTTTTTGTTTGATTTGCCACGGCCTCTAGTGGAACCACAACCAAATCGCCTTTTTGGATCGCAACCATATTTCCCCACTTCCCTTCTTTGGCGATCTGCGCTGCGTACGCTCCATAACGTGTAGCAAGCACACGATCAAAATGTGTGGGAATCCCACCGCGTTGAATATGGCCAAGGACTGTTACCCGAATCTCGGACTCAATGCGTTCCTCAAGTTCGGCCCTTATCACATTAGCCACACCACCAAGTCGAAGCGGATCTGGTGAATCATCGATTCTTTCTCGAATCGTCATCCCACCGTCTTTGGGAAGCGCGCCTTCAGCAACCACAATGATCGTAAAACGTTGTTTTTGAGCACGTATTTTACATATCCTCGCCACCTCATCAATGTCGTAGGGAATTTCCGGAATAAGCACCACATCGGCACCACCCGCAATGCTCGACTCCAACGCAATCCAACCTGCATAACGCCCCATCGTTTCTAAAATCATCACACGATCATGACTTTGACCTGTAGTTTGTAGACGGTCAATTCCATCCGTCGCCACACCGACTGCGGTGTCAAAACCAAAAGTACGGTCGGTTTGCATCAAATCATTATCAATCGTCTTTGGAACACCAATAATATTGATCCCCTTCTTTTGCATCTCATGTGAAATCGACATCGTTCCATCACCGCCGATCACCACGATTCCATCCAAATCTAATGCCTTGTAATTTTCGAGTACACGGTCCGTCACATCCGCGTTGTTGGCTCCAAAATAAGCTAAAGGATTTGCTTTATTATGGGTTCCAAGAATGGTTCCGCCCTGCGCCAAAATCCCACTCACCGAAAGATAATCGAGTTTACGATATTTGTTCTCGATAAGACCTAAGAATCCATTTTCGAAACCAATAATCTCAGCGTCACACGCTAACATCAAGCTTTTCGCCACTGAACGAATGACCGCATTTAAGCCCGAACAATCGCCACCACCAGTAAGTATTCCAACGCGCATTTCTTTCTCTTCCGCTAAAAGCGAAAGGTATCATGGATGCTTACTTTCGAAAAAGATGATTTACTGTGGTAAACGGATCCTACTTCGAGCCGAAATACTTTTCGAGAAGACGTTTATGCGTACCATCCTCATAAATCGAAATCAGTATGCGATTGACCTTTTCTCTTAGCGGAGAGTCTTGAGGGAAGAGAATCCCATACTTTTCGGGTTTAAAAGTTTCACCAGCCAAGGTGACTTTTCCCCTACCCTCGTGCGCTGCATAGTATTGAAGAATCGGTGCATCCTGCACCACCGCGTCAAGCTTTCCATGTTCCAAATCACTCAGAAGAAGATCCAAATCATCATATTCTTTGAAAACTTTGATCCCTTCATTAGCAAGGTAATCTCGTGCGGTAGGACCTTTGGAAATTCCCACACGTTTATTCTTCAAATCTTTTATAGAATTAATACTGGATTGTAGTTCCGATACCGTTAAAGCAGTCGTGATTTTAGCGGTTAAAGTGGAGATGAAAAACAAACTTGCGATAATCCAAGCCATCGCGATGATACGAGAGATAGCTTTATGAGGCACCTCGTTTTCAAATCCTCCCATCGTCATCACAATAAAAGCCCACCAAAATGCGTCCCAGATTCCACCCACATAATCGTCCCGAAAATAATCATGGCGAGTGTCCACAACATTGCGCTCAAAAAACCAGAGAATATGGGCGATGATAAGAAGGACACCCAACGCAAAAAAGAGGAACTTCAGAATACCCGATTCCCAAATTATCGTAAAATAGGATAGCTTCCCTTCTTCTGCTGGTATTAATATTTGTAAACCTGAATCATAAATAGGTTGCGAATAATCCATAACCATTTCACGTTTTGAGGTAATGGATATATTCGCGATTGACAGCGCCACTTCCGCGTTCTCCGTCGCTTTGGTCATTTCGCCAAACTGAGAGAATTCAGTAAACTCAGTATTTACTTTTAATCGTAAACTTATTTCTTTCCAAAGCTCGACTGAAAACCCACTAAGCCTCCCATTCGAATCCTTCATCATGAAAGGAGGCCTTTCGATGGTTCCCACTTTGATCGTTTCGCTTTGTGCGAAAAGATTGAAGCTGAAAAAAAGCGAAAAAATTAGTGCTAACAGAGCGATATAAGATGACCTGTTTTTTTTCATATTTATTAATGCTCCAATAGATGAAAGCCTTCTAACACCAAGCACCTTCGGCAAGCAAATCTAAATATTGTGGCTAAAACTGCATATAATAGATGAGCCTGAAATCATTTCTATCTTCCCGACCGCCATTCGAATCCACAGCATCAAAGCGCAAGGCCTCAGAAGCAACTGATTGATCTTTTAACGAGTATCTCAGACGTATCTTAGCCCAATCGGCAATCTGGTATTTGGCATCGATATTATATTCCATAAAATCATCGATTTTGAGGCGAGTAGAAGAAGCCACGTTTACATAACCAAACTTAAGACTCATGCGCTCGGTAGGCTCAAAAAGGACCTGGCCGCCTACCGCTAGACTCGGCTCATAAGAACCATAACCTTGCTGCCAATCTGAATACATCGGACCCGATTCGAAGGCTTGAAAAGAACGGGTCGAAATCTTATCGATTAAAGCCGCCACCGAAAATCTTCCAAAACTCGAACCGAGCTTTGCTCCCAAAAGCGTAGACATAGAATCACTTTGAAACGCGTTCGCACCGAATTGAGCCTTTAAGTACGTTTTTTTACCAAAAGGAAATTCGTATTTTGCGTCGACATAAGAATAAGATTGCCGCTTATTAGACGCGGTCAAAGCTTGGACGAATTGGGCTCGAACTGAAAACCCTTCAATAGATTGGTTTTCGGCAAAAGCATATATCAACCCATGTTTACCGGTTTTCGCATCAAGAAAAGCGTTTTCTTTTGATCCAAACCCTGTGTAACGATCAACATAACCGAGCTCTAATTTGGTCTGAGGAAGATCTTGATTTTGTATCACTGCGGCCTCATAGACTGAAGGCAACATTCGAAGATCATGGTTTTGAATGAGTGGTGTGGAAAGTTGTTGACGCCCGAATTTCACACGCGTTTTTCGCCAATTATATTGTAGAAAGGCCTCACCAATAAGAAAAATATCCTCACCTTCTCTACCCAAATTACTTGTCCCCTTACCTTCCTCCCTACTAAAAAACTCTCCCAATCGTAAACTCACATAAGGAGCTACTCCAAAAGAAAATCCGTAATAATTCATACTGGTGTATTTCATTATACCGCCAGTGGTCAGCGCAAGGGCGTTTTCTTTTTTTGACTGCCCTTCATCAAAACTTCGATCAAAAAAGAAGGTTCGCATCTTAACTGAGGCTTCACCCTTTTTAAGGGACTCTGAGAAGGTCTTGGCGTTTTGCTCGCCTTTAGATATTTCGTTGGATTTTTTTGTAGCTTTTACAGGTTTTGCAACGTTTAGAGGTTTGGCAAAGGCAGAGACCGACAATGTCGAAACCAGGATAAAAGATAACAGCGCGAACTTTATTTTCATTTTGGGGCTCTATACAGATGTAATTCGGACTTCGTTAAAGCCTAATTTTTAGCTTGTTATCTTTCCTTCCTTCAAGTGTCCAATAGAAACGTGTTCTGAAAACTGGCATTATGGAGCTGGACTGCAAGTATCGTCTATGCACACTCCATAAGAATTATCAAACAAATCACATGTGTCACCGTTGTTACAACCCGGTTTAAAACATCGACAAAGTACCTCACAAAGGTCTCCGATTCCGTCATCATCGACATCAGATTGTTCAGGATTAGACTTTTGTGGACAATTATCAATGGTGTCCGGAATTTGATCACCGTCCGTGTCTCTAAGACATTTATTACTCATGCAAATGTCTTGTGCTTTACACGACCCACACTGCACTGTTCGGTCTTTACCACAAGACTTGACGAGGAGATTGCCACAATTCGCTTTTCTTAACGCACATTCTTGAGCGTGGCTTTTTAACACACATCCACAAACCCCTAACGTTTCAGCTCCACAAGTGAACGGTTGTTTGCAAAGACCACACGTCGTCGTTCTTTGCTTATCACAATTATCAATATTGGAAACCTCACCACAATTTATCCCTAAACGTTGGCAAAATTGAGGGTTACTTTCAGCCTCACAAACACAAGTATCGTTATCATCACATCGCTCTCCATCTTTGCATTGACCGCAAGACCCCTCCTTTAATTCTTGGCCACAATTATCGTATTGAATCGAACCGCAGCTTTTCCCAGCGGTCACACAAAGATCCTCTAAAGAACGCGGTATACATGCATCATTTCCCATATCAACATCGTTTGGGCCGTGGCCTATATCGAGAAGGGCCATGTCGACCGAAGTTTGAACATCTTTATTTTTGCCAGCATCCTCGACATCATTATTTTGCTGTGTGGATCCCTGGTCGTCTTCGACTTTCACAAGTGGCCGTTCAGAATCGTGTACATTACAGGAGATAAAGATGATGCACATGCTCACCAGGGATGTAAATTTCATAAATGTTCTTCTATTAGTAATGAGAAGGTTGAGAATAACAAGAAGTCGTTTCTCAATCAAGAATCGGTACATACGCAAAAGGTGGCTTTCATTTACAGTAGCCCCCATCACATCCAAACGAGAACAATATATGGTGTCGAGTTCCCCGTTTATTTTCGATGCCATCCACAAAACGACAAAGATTGACATTCTTTGGAAGAATAAATAACATCGTTTAATCAAGGAGATGGTATGCATATTTCACTTACCTCAGAATTAGAAGCACGGATTAAATCCAAAGTTGCAAGCGGGCTATACAACAATGCTAGCGAAGTTATTCGGGAAGCACTACGCTTTATGTATACACATGAAGACTGGATTCGAGAGATCAAACTGGATCGCTTGAGGCAGCAGCTAAAAATAGGCGTCGACCAACTCGATAGAGGCGAAGGAGTTATAATAGAATCCAAGCAAGGTTTAGACGATCTTTTTCGCGACTTAGAAGCCTAAGACTGATGAACATCTTAAGCTTAGTTCTTTCGCCTGCCGCCATCAAAGACTTACAAAGCATTCAGAAATTTAGCTCAAAAAATTGGGGTAAAAAACGTACGTTTTTTTATGAAGAATCACTCAAAAAAAGTCTTTGGAATCTTTTGGAATTTCCAAATATAGGTATCGAAAGAAACGACCTTCTCATAAATCTACGAAGTATTTGTGTTGAAAAACATGTTGTCTTTTATCGTCTATCAAAAGGGAATATCGAAATCATTCGTGTTTTACATCAACGTCAAGATCCACAGAATATATTCTAATCTTTACGTTCTCGTCAAAACGAGGTCCTGGAAGCTAGGGCCATCTTCGTAGAAGATTAGGCTAGTTGCACAGACCATTCCCACAACCTAATCAATAATAGATAAATCAGCGACGTTGAGGAAAAGCTCTTCAAGTTTGAATAAGATCGCCAAACGATTTTTCTTTAAATCCGCATCATCTACCATCACCATGACGTGATCGAAGAATTCGTCGACGGGCGTTCGCAGACCAGAAAGTGCATTACACGCCTCCGTCCAACTTCTATTTTCCAACGCTGATGATAGCGCCTTCTCTACAGACTGGCTCGCTGCGAAAAGTGCTTTCTCTTTTTCGTCTACGAGTTTACTATTGTCGACGTCCGGCTTATGGTCTGCCATCTCCGATGCTTGTTTTCGAAGAATATTTACGACGCGTTTGAATCCAGCAGTTAAGGGTTCGAAGTTCGGATCCGACTTGAAATTTGACAACGCATCCACACGATCTGAAACGCTTAGAATATCGTCCATCCCTACCGCCAAAACCGCCTCAACAATATCGCCATCATAATTAGCCGCGAGCTGAGCTTTCAGACGAGCACGAAAAAAGGAAAATATTTTATCCGCGTAGTCGTTACTTGTGGGGGTGATATTTTTTGCGTTATCGTGAGTCATCGCGATCAACTCAGGTATAGATATTTGAAAACCCTTGTCTTGCAAAATTCGAATTACGCCCAAAGTTGAACGTCGCAACCCATAGGGATCTGCGGTTGCCTTGGGTTCAATACCCATCGCAAAACACCCAAAAATAGCATCCATTTTCTCGGCGATGGCCACACATGCACCTGCGTCAGATTGTGGAGTAGAATCGTTTGACCCTTTAGGTAAATATTGTTCTGCGATAGCTTGAGCGACCTCTGAAGAAAACCCAAACTTATGGGCATAAGCACCGCCGATCACGCCTTGTAAATCCGTAAACTCCCCTACCATTTGCGTAGCTAAATCCGCTTTAGAAAACCTACCCGCTTCTTTTGCGTCGTCTACGACCTCAAGCTTTAAAAAACCTGCGAGCGATCCTGCTAAAGTCGAAATTCTTTGGGCTCGTTCATACATGGAACCCAGTCCACGAATCCAAACGACACTTTTAAGTTTTTCGTTAAAGTAATCAAACTTACTTTCTTTTCCGTGTTTGAGATCTTGATCCCAAAAAAATCGTGCATCATCTAAACGTGCTTTAAGCACACGGAGATTACCGGAAGCTACAACAGCAGGGTCTTTCACTGGCGTATTATACACCACAGCACACGCATTGATCAGTTTTCCGTCATCGTCTTGAATCGCGAAATAACGCTGGTGTTTTCGCATTGAGGAAATCAAAACTTCGTCGGGAAGTTCAAGATAGTCTTGGCTATAATGCACCACCACAGCATGAGGTTTTTCGACAAGGTTAGCGACCTCTTCTAATAAACCGGGATCGTCAACGATATGACCTTTTACTTCTTTTGCAATATCAGAAACAAGAATGGAAATGGTGGATTTCCTTTCGTTGAAATCGATCACTACATCCGCTTTCAGAAGTTCTTTTTCGTAAACTTCGCTACTTGTCACCTGGATAGGATCGGGCGCAGAAAAACGATGTCCGAAAGTGATATTAGATGATTTTACACCCGCGTATTCCACAGGAATCGTTTCACCATCGAGCACCACACATAACCAACGAAGGGGGCGACCAAAAGATTTTTTCTGGGTTCCCCATCGCATGGATTTTGGAAATTTAAGATCGCTTAAGGCACCCTCAAGAATCGAAGGGAGAACCTCTTCACTCGGCGAGCCCTTCTCTTCTACTTTAACCGCAACGTACTCACCTTTGGGAGTATCAACGATATAAATGTCTTTGGGATCAACACCCTGCCCCTTAGCGAAACCGATGGCAGCTTTTTGGGGTACACCTTCTTTCATCGCGAACTTTGCGGGAGGTCCGGTACGCTCTTCACTAAGATCGCTTTGCGCTTTTGCAATTTTACCAATAATAACTAATCGACGAGGAGTCGCAAAAGTTTGTAAACTCTCCAACGATATACGCTGATTTTCTAGACCCTTTTGGATAGACTTCTTTAAACTTTCAACTGAAGGATTCACGAAACGTGCTGGCAGATCTTCACAACCCACTTCAAATACTAAATCTAAGGTACTCATTATTTTTCCTCCTTTTTGAAATAGTTTGCGTAACGTTGGTGTTCGCTTTCTTGCAACATCGGGAATCCCAAGGTTTGACGTTTTTTCAAATATCCTTCCGCTACTTGGCACGATAATCCACGAATGACACGGATATATTTCTGACGTTCGGTAACGCTAATTGCGGATCGCGCATCAAGCACATTGAAAGTATGTCCGGCTTTCATAATAAAATCGTAAGCCGGAAGCACGAGATCTTTCTTCATCAGGTCTTCGGCTTGTTCTTTATATTCTTCGAACCATTTGAAATGTTTTTCGGTATCCGCTTCTTCGAAGTTGAAGGTCGAAAATTCGACTTCTTCTTGGTGACGAATTTGGCGATAGGTGATGTCGTCAGACCATTTTAGGTCGAAAATACTGTCCACATTTTGAAGATAAGTCGCAATACGTTCAAGTCCGTAGGTAATTTCGGCTGATATGGGATCGAGCTCAATTCCACCAACTTGTTGGAAATAAGTAAATTGAGTGGCTTCCATTCCGTCGATCCAAATTTCCCAACCCAGTCCCCACGCTCCGAGAGTAGGTTGTTCCCAATCGTCCTCCACCAATCGAAGGTCATGCGCCATCGGGTCAATACCGAGTGTACGCAGACTTTCAAAATACAAATCCAGAACGTTATCTGGGCTTGGTTTGAGAATGACTTGAAACTGATAGTAAGCACCAAGGCGATTGGGATTTTCTCCATAACGCCCATCGGTAGGACGACGACATGGTTCCACATAGGCGACATTCCATGGTTCTGGACCAAGGGAGCGCAAGAAGGTTGCGGAATTGTAGGTTCCCGCGCCTTTTTCAACATCCCATGGCTGTTGAATCACACAACCATGGTCGGCCCAAAACTGCTGTAGTGTTAAAAAAATATCTTGGAAGTTTTTTACTGTCATCGTGTTTTCTCGCAGAACGAAACGGTCTTATAACATTGAATTATGATTTAGAAATGGATAATTCGGATAATATGTACTGTATCCGGAATTTTTTCTGTTATGAATCGTAAAGGACGTGAACTCTAAATAAGCTTAAATATGAAAATCTTTTTGTTGGCATCCTCCGTTTTATTTCATCCACCACATTTGCTTTAGACTATCCAACCTTGTCCGAACCTATAATTACTGTAAGCGGGGAAAACGATGCGGCGTTGATCATTGCTAAAGGGTTATGCCGCTGGAAATGTATACTATAACGTTTTTCCGCAAGGATTATTTGGAGCGGGTTTGGGTGTAGGGTTTTATCTCTAAACTTAGATCAATTTCCTTCACACAACGTTGACGATTCTCGGCTGAGAACATAAGCACGCTCTTCCCTCTATAAGAGCTGTAAAAAAATGATATCAATTCAGAATCTAAGCGTCGGTTTCGGCTCAAGAGTATTGTTCGCCGATGCTACTTTCAACATGAACGCCGGTTCGTGTTATGGAATTGTGGGAGCAAACGGATCCGGTAAATCAACCTTTCTCAAAGTTCTCACTGGTGAGGAAGAGGCCACTTCTGGCGAAGTCGTCATGGTCAAAAATAAACGCATGGGTGTGCTTGAGCAGGATCATTTTCATCTCGATGATGTGCCCATTATCCATGTCGTCATGATGGGGAACGCTACGCTTTGGAAAGCAATGGAAGAGAAAGAAAAGTTGCTTGCCGCAGCGGCCGAAGATCCCGAGGCCTTCGATGTGGATCGTTTTGGGGAACTTGAAGAAATCGTAATGGCCCATGACGGTTACGCATTAGAGTCGCACGCAGCCGAGATTCTAGAAGGCTTAAAAATTCCTGCGAAAGTCCATAACGAGCCCTTATCTGTTTTGTCTGGGGGCTACAAACTACGTGTCCTTTTGGCGCAGGTACTTGCAGCAACGCCCGATATCCTGATTCTTGATGAGCCCACAAACCATCTTGATATTGTCTCTATTGCGTGGTTGGAAACCTTCCTTCTCACTTTTCCAGGTTGTGTGGTTATCGTCTCCCACGATCATCACTTCCTCAATACTACCTGTACCCATATCATTGATGTCGATTACGAATTGCTCACGATGTATCCTGGGAATTATGAGAATTTCGAGAAAATGAAGGGAGAAAATCGTGATCGTAAGGAACACGAAATTGCCAAACAAGAAGGCATTGTCGCTGAGCACAAAAAATTCATTGAACGTTTTAAAGCGAAAGCTTCCAAAGCAAGACAAGCACAAAGCAAACTTAAAATGGTAGAAAAGATTGAAATCGAAGTGCTCGCCAAGAGTTCACGGCGTCATCCTCTTTTCAAATTTAAAGCTGCCCGTGATACTGGGAAAGTCGTACTCACCGTGGAACATATTTCCAAATCCTTCGATGATAAAGATGTCCTGAAAGACGTCAGCTTCAAAGTTCACCGAGAAGAAAAAATCGCTATTATTGGGCCCAACGGCATCGGTAAATCGACCATGTTAAAAATTGCGATGGGAGAATTAGAAGCGGATAGTGGAACCACCGAATGGGGCCATGCGGTCGTACCGGGATACTATTCTCAGGATCAAAATGAAGTGCGTTCTGAGCCTGAGACCCAAATCATGGATTGGCTATGGAACAAGTTTCCCAACAAAGCCAACGGGTATATCCGGGGAAAACTCGCCGAAGTTCTGTTCGGAAAAGATGATGTAGAAAAACGAGTATCGGCACTTTCGGGTGGTGAGGTCGCACGTCTTGCTTTTTCTAAAATTAGCATCGAAGAACCTACGCTTTTGGTGCTCGATGAACCGACAAACCATTTAGATCTTGAAGGCATTCATGCTTTGGCAGACGGATTACGAAAGTACCCCAACACGATACTCTTCGTTTCTCATGATCGTTGGTTTGTGAATCGATTGGCGACACGAATTATTGAAATCTCGGAAGATGGCGTTTACGATTTCTTAGGCGGTTATGACGCCTTCTTGAGCCATCGTGGAGAAGGTCACGATCATATTTCCAAGGACTAAAACATCCCAGTTTAAAAAGGGATTTCGATTTTCCTATAGAAAACTGATATAGTGAATCCAAAATCAGTTTTGTGAGATTCGTTATGCAACGTTGCCTTGTTGGGTTCTATGCACTTTTTATCTTTTCCTGTTCAGGAACGCTCAACCACCCAGAGAATCAGGCCCGGGATGAAGGAAGAATACCTTTAGATTCTGGTGACATGAGTATCACGCCAGATAGCGAAAATAGAGATGGCGGCGGTGTTTTATGTACAGCCGAAGAACACCCAGAAGAAGGACTATGCGTTCCCAATCGCCGCAATTGTCCAGCCAATAAACATGAGGAAAAAGAGACTTGTGCAGACAATTTTAAGGAGGTGGATTGTAATGATAAGACTCCAAAGAAGGGTGTCACCATTCCTTCAAAAGCGAAAATAATCTGGTCTAAAGGGAAATGGAGCGATGCTCCTACATGCACCTTTAGTTGTGATGATCATTGGTATCAAGAGGGTCTCATTTGTGTGCAAGCAGCAAAACCCCAAATGGTGGTCTTAACTGATATTTCAGTGGCCGAACCAGATGATAAAGAGTCGTTGGTTCGACTCCTGCTTTATTCTAATGAACTGGAAATTCTTGGACTTATCAATAACTCCAGTTTTTTTGGTCATAATCGTATTCATCCCGAGCTCATCCACGATGTTATTGATGGGTATGCAGAAGTTAGACCTCAGCTTCTAAAACATGCCAAAGGATTTCCCTCTGTTGCCTACTTGCGAAGTATTGTAAAGAAGGGTCAATCGCAATTTTCTATGGATGGTGTTGGAAAAGGAAAAGAGAGTGCGGGTTCCAGACATATTGTTGATCTCCTAAAAAATAAAGAGGGCCCAATTTGGTTTCAAGGTTGGGGCGGCTTGAATACGCTTGCACAATCTCTTTTCACTCTGCGTCAAAACGAAAGCCCAACCAAACTTAAAGAGCTTCTTAAAAAAATTAAAGTCTATGATATGGCAGGGCAAGATTACGGAGGTGCGTGGATCGCACACAACTTTCCAACGATTTTCTACATTCGCTCCCTCAACTATAAAGGTTTTTCGGGGTTACAAGACAACGTAAAAGGCGGCGACTTTAGTGCCTTTAATAAAGCCTGGTATCAAAAGAACGTTCAGAAGAATCATGGTGCGTTGGGTGCTAAGTACCCAAACCATAAATATTCAGCAGAGGCAGATTCACCAACCTTTATGTTTCTTCTCAATGTAGGACTCAACCCTGATAAGATCCGTTATTATGGTGGATGGGGAGGACGTTTCCAACGATCAAAAACGAAAAACCAACCCAGTGTCCGAGAGAGTAACGGCGAGAAACAATATCGCGATTGGTTCATGTATGGTGATGCCCGTGATGAGTGGGCATCGGATGCTCCAGAGTACGTTGATGCCGCAGGCAACAATGCACCGATATATGCAGCTGTTTTTCGGTGGAAACGGCATTACCAAAATGATTTTGAAGCACGAATGGATTGGTGTGTTTTTGAACCCGATAAGGCCAACCATCCGCCAATTGCCAAAGTTTTAGGTTCACTAAAACGCGAGGTCGAACCTGGAGAAAGAGTTATATTGGACGCGACGGGATCGAAAGACCCTGATGGGGATTCGATTTCATATCATTGGTATAACTACAAGAGTGCGGGCACGATGGGGCGGCCGTTTTCTATTCAAAACAACACCGCACAAAAAGCAAGCTTCGAAGTTCCTGAAAACGCGAATGTGGGAGAAGAGATTCATATTATCCTGACTGTAAAAGACACCGGAGCTCCCTTTTTAGTGCGATATCGTCGCATCGTACTCACCATAAAGACGAAAACCCCGTCAAATGAGGGAAAGAGATTTGAAGCTGAAGATGCGACATTGCAAGGAGCTATTGTTGCAGACAATTATAAGGGATTTAGTGGGAAGGGATTTGTCGACTTTGTAAATCTAGAAGACGATTATATCGAATGGAAAATTTCCCGCGCTCAAGCTGGGAGTGTACAGGGTTCCTTTGGTTATGCGCTAGAAAAAGGAAACCGACCGCTTGAAGTCCGTGTTAATGGAGATGTGGTGAACGCTAATTTAGATTTTCCTGAAACCGGATCTTTTACCCATTGGTTAACGACGTCACTGGAACTCAAGTTAAAGAAGGGCACGAATAAGATTCGGATAACGGTAAAAGGCAAGAGTGGCGCAAATATAGACTACCTCTCAATCCAAGATAAATAGTTTTCTTTTCCTTAGCTCTCTTTTCTAACTTCTAACTTTTGACTTCTAACTTCCAACAGATCATTTTTTGGGTTGACGCAGAGCATAAAAAAGGAGGCAAAATGCCTCCTTGATTTTGTTTCTGACTAAGAATTAGTCGAGAATTTCGGTAACCACGCCGGCACCAACAGTACGTGAACCTTCACGAATGGCGAAACGAAGTCCGTCAGACATTGCGATTGGAGTAATAAGTTCAACTTTGAACGTAATACGATCGCCAGGCATAACCATTTCAACATTCTCAGGAAGCTCAACAGCTCCGGTAACGTCAGTAGTTCTGAAGTAGAACTGAGGACGGTAGCCTTTGAAGAATGGAGTATGACGTCCACCTTCATCTTTAGTAAGAACGTATACTTCAGCCATGAATGATTTGTGAGGTGTAACGCTTCCTGGCTTAGCAAGAACTTGTCCGCGTTGAACATCTTCTTTCTTAACACCACGAAGAAGGCAACCCACGTTGTCTCCTGCCATACCTTGGTCAAGAAGCTTACGGAACATCTCAACACCAGTAACGGTTGATTTTTCAGCTTTTCCACCAAGACCAATGATCTCGATTTCTTCGCCAACGTTAATTACGCCCTGCTCAATACGACCAGTAACCACGGTTCCACGTCCTGAGATAGAGAAAACATCCTCTACAGGCATAAGGAATGGCTTGTCAGTTTCACGCTCAGGCATTGGAATGAAAGAATCCACTTCTGCCATAAGCTTGATGATAGAATCAACGCCATACTTGCCGTCTTTTCCTTCAAGAGCCATCAATGCAGATCCAACCACGATCGGGCCATCATCAGCGAAGTCGTACTTCTCAAGAAGTTCACGAACTTCCATGTCGACAAGCTCAAGAAGCTCCTCGTCATCAACCATGTCAGCCTTGTTAAGGAAAACCACGATTGCAGGAACGCCAACTTGCTTTGCAAGAAGGATGTGCTCACGCGTTTGTGGCATTGGGCCATCTGCTGCAGAAACAACAAGGATAGCGCCGTCCATTTGAGCGGCACCTGTGATCATGTTTTTAACATAATCAGCGTGACCGGGACAATCAACGTGTGCGTAGTGACGCGTTTCGGTTTCATACTCAACGTGAGCAGTAGAAATCGTAATACCGCGCTCTCTTTCTTCGGGAGCGTTATCGATATCAGTGAAGTCCATTGCTTGCCCACCGAATTTCTCGGTGAGAACTTTTGTAATCGCAGCGGTAAGCGTGGTTTTGCCGTGATCGACGTGACCGATGGTACCGATGTTTACGTGAGGTTTATTACGTTCGAATTTTTCCTTTGCCATTTCTATCTCCTAAATGATCTATTTTCTAAATGATCTATTATCTAATTGTTATTATTATTTACCAGCCTCAGACATAATCTCAGTCGCAATTGCTTTTGGAACTGGATCATAGTGTGAGAAATGCATTGTATAAGTTGCACGTCCTTGCGTCTTCGAACGCAAGTCGGTGGAATACCCAAACATCGAAGAAAGTGGAATTACAGCATCGATGACCTGAACGCCACTGCGTTCATTCATACCTGCGATATTTCCACGACGACTATTGATATCACCAATAACGTCTCCCATGTATTCTTCCGGCGTCACTACTTCTACTTCCATCATTGGCTCGAGAATTTGTGGTGCGGCGGCACGAACAGCAGCTTTGAATCCCATAGAAGCACAGATTTTGAACGCCATTTCGTTCGAATCCACTTCGTGGAAGCCACCATCAAATAATGTAGCTTTCACATCGATCACAGGGAATCCGGCGAGTACGCCACCCTCTGATGCTTCTTTTACGCCTTTTTCTACAGCGTTGAAGAATTCACGTGGAACTGAACCACCTTTGATGGTTTGTTCGAAAACAATTCCAGTTCCTTTTTCACCGGGCTCAAGTCGTATCGCGATTTTCGCGTACATACCTTTACCACCCGATTGCTTCTTATAAGTCTCTTTGTGTTCAACCGACTTTGTGATGCATTCGCGATAAGCCACTTGGGGTTTACCCACAGTTGCTTCCACTTTGAATTCACGAAGAAGACGATCGACAATAATTTCAAGGTGAAGCTCACCTTGACCTGCGATGATCGTTTGTCCGGTTTCTTCATCAGAATGAACACGGAAACTTGGATCCTCAGCGGCGAGTTTCGCAAGCGATTCACCAAGCTTAGATTGATCTGCCTTTGTTTTTGGTTCAACAGCGATTTCAATCACTGGCTCAGGGAAATCCATGGCTTCTAGAACCACAGGATTTGCTTCGTCACAAAGCGTATCACCTGTAGTTGTACTTCGAAGTCCAACCGCAGCTGCGATATCACCCGTACGAACCTCGTCCATTTCTT
>JAUTBZ010087875.1:0-17075 GCA_032361785.1 Lepetodrilus galriftensis
TGTCTACCAAACAGCGGTGGAAAGGTTTTTGGAAGTACAAACATGATTTTATGTATGTCAAGTGAATGTATTTTGCATTTGTAGCTAAGAACTAGTCTAAAACAACCATAAATATCTGTGATAGTATGCCTTTAACGTTTATGCTGTATGATATATTTCAGTATGTATATTTAATATACAATATGGTTTCGTCTCCACTAGTGCATTGGTTTGTCTGTTGGCATTGTACCTTGAAACATTAATACGCACATCAACAGACAAACTATATAGTAACCAGTGGAAATACGACTCGAATATAATGTGTAGGCATAATGCATTTGACAATTGCAGTATCGTAGTCTAGAATCTGCACGTGAAAGTGACATTTGAGAACGGCCTATACTTATGTCTATCGAGTGAAATACATCTTCGGACATACATATACTGTTTTACTAATGCTATGCTAATACAAATAGGCTATACGTCATATAATCTGAGATTAAAAAGTATTACATATACTTTCAAAATAAATGTCTTATAAATGTTTATCTGTCCTTAAATATAACAGTAGAAAACATTGTTACAATTTCTTTTGGAAGACTCATCGCTTGGTGGTGTTTTGGAAAACAATTAGACGTGCAGACTTTGTTCAAACTACACGCAGATGTAAGTTATATCAACACGGTCTGCCTTCTGGAAGGTATAGTAGATATACCGCTAGCTAGAATTCAAATATTGGTTTACCATTGTCTGAAATTGGCCGTCGTACAAATATGTTGAGTTCTACGCCGCACATCTTTACAAGACAGTAACTGTTTACAATCTAAATATATGGCTGTCTCGGGCTACAAATATAATTTGCAAATATTTGTCCATATCGTTTCATGTAGACCTACTTTAAATAGCATATGTAAACAAATATGATCAAGTGCGTCCTCGTTCTGTCAGAGCCTCTTCAAAACAAAGTAATATTTTAAATGCATACTGGTATATGTCATGTAGATATATGATGTGCATGTGCAATACTTTTCGAAATTTCTCTTATTGCGCGTGCGTATCTCTTCTTGCAATAATATATTATACATTTTTATGAAGAAATGAGATATAGTCCGAGGTCCGTATGCACAAATGTAGTTCAACCACAGTTTAGGCTAAACTAGATTTAAGCGTTGAGTTATACTACTGTCGGTATGCACAAAACCTAACGCTTAACCCATGGATTAACTAAACTACATCTGTTCATTCGGATTATCGCGTGTTATTATTATGTAGGGTACATATACAAGGTGTAGGTAAATGTGTGTCACAGATTCCACGAGCGTTACCTGAGATGTTGTAAGTACATATCGTACAAGGCATGTGTCTACCCACCCTCTGATAAGCTCAACCGTACGTGTACAGCCAGCATGTCAAGGATGTCGTGGAGAACAGTGCATGAATCTGCTCATGATGTCAAGGATTACCACACTTCACACTTTATGGGATGATAAATATGGTCTGCATGTATTTACTGCATGTATGTACTTTAGAAGGCAAACGTTTTTTAAACTATAAATATATTACCTGAAGAGATTATCGACATGAGGGAAGTAAATGTTCTATTCTGTTTCTTTTTTCTTTCTAGTAAGTACTTTACGATCTGACCAAGTTATTATGGATGGCTTCTTACAAACAAACCATCCACGCCCACTACTACCACAACACCGACAACCACACCCACCACCACCACCACCACCACACATCCCACCCACACATACTAGAGGTCTTCTACGTTCAAGTAATGTTAGTAAACTAACAAAATAAGATCGCATGACATAGGATATTGATCAAATGGTCAGATGTGTGGAGTCAAACACAGGTCCACTGTCTCCGGACTTACGTCACAGTCGATGTCTGCAGATGTGGCTCACTGAAATTATCCGATTTAGTGATAATCTAGAAGTCTAGCTGTGTCTGCTGCTTAAAAAACATTATTCCTAGACTAGCAGACACCGGTTGTTATGATACGTAAGAATTTGTCAACATACGGTACATGCATAAGGCGAGTGAACATCTATAAACATTACTTATTCGTTAACATAGTTCAGCTTCTATGGACAACCCTTCTATAGTGTGGACACACAGTCTATAGTGTGGAGGGCTTCATACACTTCAAAGTGCACACTGTAGGCAGGTTGTAAGGTTAAGTGTATATTATTATTTGAAAGAGCAAAGTGTTTTTATAAGCATATCAGCTTGCGTGCAGATGAGTCAAATATTAGTGTGTCCTACCTTACACCTGACATATTAGCACGGATATTACATAGGGTTAGGACTAAATATAGATCACCTGTATATATGGTGCATCATTTGTGTCTGGGTAAAGTTAATGTTTCAAAAACACTTCACACATACGGCCTCCCACAATCACAAAGAGCTACATAACACCCATGCATGGTTGTCGACTCCTTGTTTTCATTCAGTTAATGTTCACTAGTATAATATACATCTACACATCCATTAGCTCCGGGCGTCTACGTAATGGTTGTGTACTTAGTTACCTGCACCATCTTCCGGGATTCTCTGCTCCACGAGGCAGATACGCCCCGGGCACGTGCCTCCGACAACTGCCGTCATCTTTCTGGGAGGGACCCGGATGTCAGCGAAGACAATCTCATAATCAAACATGGGACAGGGCGCCATTGTAGCACGGCGGTTGTGTAATTGTTTAAACTGGCCAAACCATGTGGTAATCATGCACTTTAAGGGACAATCGACAGAGCTGATGATAGATTAGAAACAGTAACTTTCGGCTTCATGAATCTGAAATAACACTGACATGCTTGAACTGCCCAAGTAATGCAATGTATATTAGAAACCATACAAGGTAGGCCAATAGATAGGTAATTGAAAATTGATACATATTGTGGCTAACTCAGGTCCGTTTGAATTGAGTAAGATGCGAAACAAAGAACATGAATCCCAATTGTTCAGGTAGCAAGATGTAGACTTGGTGTTATTGAAGTCTCCCAGTTTCAATCTGTCCGACAGTAGGCCTAGATCCTGGCCACGTCTGTGAGATCAACAACTTTAGAAGTAACTCACATCCGGTCACGGAGCTCACTTAGACTGACAGGGGGCCATGAGATCAGTCTAGGAATAGGTGTGCTTTATTTGTGGGATGCTTGGTCAATATTCATGAGCATTTGTAATTAGGGTCAAGCGACACTCGTGTACTTTAGGTTTGGTATTGTCGCAAGTACACATATCGGTAATATAAAAACATCAGCTTTTAAATGTGTTTGCATCAATGCGCCAGTACTCATATACGCCAGTTAGCTGAGGACGGCAAATTGCGCAATGTTGATGTGCACTCTCAATTGGGTTCCAAACTTGTCAATAATTTCATTGCTATTCCTAACCTTCAGCCATTTACAAATCCTCATCAGCTTGTCCCATTAAGCGATTGAAGTAAACCACGAATCTATTGGCGAAATTTGGACAATGTAAGCAAAATGTTTGTGTTGTCTTCGACGTTTTGGCTTGGAAAGAACAGGGACTGCAGACATCCTATCAGACAATCAGACTTCCTATCAGACAGACGTATTGACAGACCGTAGTTGCTGTCCCCACTCGCACAGCATGCACACCAATGGATACCAAGAGTGTTATTGTTTAGGCATACATTGTCTTCAGCCTGATTTTAAAACACACCATTGTCCTTTTCTGTGTGAACCAAGAAATAGTAGCATCTGCATGTACGCGGGGATGCTTAGATAGGGTGCCGTGAGGGTAAACATATAGGGAGGCAGGGCTCGTCCGTAAATACCTGGACAGAACTCGCCGTAGTGGGTAGGTATTCCTGTTACGCTTTCATGATGTTGTCGGACAACGCTAGGGTTGCCGTGCTTGTTTGCTGATAACTCTGACAACACGAGGGTCGCGGAATTCGTCTTTTTTCGTCTGATCTGATACTTACAGGACTACCGTCCGACTCATCACGGTTAGTTATGTCAGTGTTCAGACCACCGTCGGCAGGTACATGTCGAGACTACCATCAACCTATTCTAGAGATAAATAACTTAATTTTGTATTAATTAAAAAACTTGATTATAATTGTCTCCGTTTGTAAATTGTTCAATATAAATCTTTCAGTATAGCGTCCATTTGGCATTACTGCGGATCGTATTTTCAATGTAATCTTGATTTGACCAATAGAAATAATCATTCTTAATGAATTCATATCTAACTAGATAACACCCCAATTTGATTAATACGTATTGAATCAGCTTAAACGCGAGTTATATCGGATTAGTTATGATTCAGTTTGCGAGAATTCACCGCAATGCGAGAACAATGGAGAGGATCGACAGTGTAAAGTTGAACATCAACTGACGACAGACATTATGTTTGAAATGGATATTTTGGATATCGAATTTAAATGTTCTGTTTATAAAGTGATACATCCACCATCTCAGACTGTCGTAACTTAGCAACGTAGAACCCTGTGATATCATAAAGCAGACGTCAACTGGTACATCAAATAAATCCAATTGATTACAGAAACCTTGCAGGCTGGAGCCATTTATTTGATTTAAACTTCTTGATGTCACCTCTTCTAGGTGCTGCCGACGTCCAACAAAAATGGCCGCGAGCCAGTTTGGACAGGACTTAGAACACCGAGTTCAGGCCACGGGACTTGAATTGTATTGAGTGACGTTTGTGTAAGATCAATGCTGCTTAGCCCCCTTCTTACACCCTGTCAGTGATCTCCTGTCCTGGTATCTACGGAATTCGTCCGTGTGTGTGTATAGGCTTCCTGTGATTACAGTGCATTGTGGGATGGCTGGACCCGACCCCCTCCTGACGCCATCTTGGCGACCAGAACACTCGCCCTGGGATGTCCGACTTTGGCACATATCCATGTTCTTCTCAAAGACTTTGGCATGATTGAGTCAATAAGATGAATTGTTACAGGAACTTCTATAACGTATAGACAACAATATCACGACTGTCTGTCCATGGCAGACATGATGAAGCCGTTTAAATAACTACTTTATACATATATATTGACACATCACACACAGCTGCAGCACAGATTTGGCCTCGAAATTATCAAACCTTTGAGCACAAATTTTGTATGGGAATTTTTATACCAAATTTTGAGTTGAGTTTAAACTGTTTCGTAATCTCAGTTCCAGAATGAAGTTTTCGTATCCACATTAAGATCCTATAGTGTTAGCCTGCACTCATCTATATTGTAGCTTATCCTTTTCGTTGTTCAGTACGAGGGCATCAACGTCTCTTGGTGGATACAAAAGCTTCATGGAGTTACCAGTATGCTCAGCAGTAACTTGTGACGTCGCTTCATCCTTCTTCAGCATGGAGTCGCTTTAGTTTAACGTGTACTTGAACTGTATGAGCTTGATCGCGATACTACTACTAGTAGACAAGAACTGCACTCTGCATTAATTTACATGTATAATTTAATACGTCTTAGTGTGTTTCATATTAACGTGCATGTCATCTCAGGAAGTCTTACAATAATAACCTAGACAATCATTTTATCTTTCAGTACGCACGTCCAGTGCCCAGGATACCGAGAGCACGACGACGACGACCACGACGACGGTGTTGGAAGATGGCGGCAACCTGACCAGACTGAGCTACGTGCACTACTACAACAGTCACAGGGCGGATGAGAAACCGAAACTGACGTTTGACAAAGCCTGGTTCACAATCAACACCACTGTCTCCTTCGACGTGCAGATCTCGTCACAGTCTCAGCAATGTTTTGGGGTACGAGTTGCATGGTCGTATATTTGTATTCTGAATAATATGGAATTAACATGAATATGCACATTTATGTTTTGCGATGTGATCGTGCTATGTGAGCGTAATGACGAAAGTCACCATCAGGTCACACGCTCAGTGTAATATAATGTATATTGTGGGTGGATCTTTGATTGCCTTTGCGCTTTGAACATTCTAACGCATGTATGCAAGAATACCACATCTACTTTAAAAGTAATGTTATCAGCTGTAAGTTTGCGGTCTACATCGCGTGTTGCACAAGACGTTTCACTGTGGTGTCAGTTTGACATGTTTTGCTGTGGTGTCACTTTGGTATGTTTCGCTGTGGTGTTACTGTGACGTGTTACACTGTGATGTCAGTTTGACATATTCCAATGTGATGTAAGGTTACCAGCTAGATCTGGGGGGATATTCTAGAAATTTCTTACGAACTTCGTAGCCTAAGAACAATTCGTAGTCATACTATCAGAATCGTTAAGACTGTCGTACGATCGTAAGAACGTTTTGAGAATAGGTCCCCTGGTTCGGCTATCTGTTTGTACTGCATGGCCACTTCTGCCAGCATCTATACTGTTACCAGTCGTCATGGTGACAGGGTACCACCGTGTACTAACACTTCTCTGTGTGTTTCCAGTGCGCCTTGAAGCCACTGACGACGGTCCACAGCCACAACACCACCACCCTGCTGATGTCCACCCACTTCCCCACCCTCCTAAAACTGGCACGACGATACCCCAGCGGACACATCGAGGACTTCTGCAGGTCAGACATCCACATCCGGTTACAGTGGCATCTCAACCATTACAAACAGTCTGAACTGAGCTTTGCATACACCCGTGAGAACAGGGTGCAATCTGTAATATATGAGGATTACAATCCATCCAATATATACCGTAAAATATTTGCAAAATACAATTACCAAGACACTGCAAAATATGCATGTATATTTTAATACAACAGATACACTATTTCAATATAAAATGAACATATTAAATTTCCTATTTTTCTTATATGGCAGTATATTTTACGATAGTATGTAATATGTTAATTTGTGTGAGGAAATTCGTCTTTAAAGTATTTTTCTGATATTGTGGCAGTTTCGAGGTACATTTCCGAGAGTCCGGCGACTACTGGCTGTTCGTAGATTACCAGGCCTACAAGGATGGCACTGCCTGCGGTATTATGCTGCTGAATGACCCACTTCCGGCGGAAATGCGTGAGTATCTACGGAGGACAAGCATCAACGAACTGTGGCGCTGCTTGTATACAGAAACATATATATATATATACTAGTACTTCTATCCACACCTGTACACATTGTTCGAACTGATTATAAACTATTCACTCTTGTTGTATACAGGTATATGACATAAATACGACATACGTGGCTGTGGTTCTTCCCTTAGATCTAGATTACCCAGAGTCTAAGAGATAATACTGCAGTAAGCAGACAGTTTTAACAACGTTAATATTGAGTCAACAGTTTTTCCACCTCTCATGTCCAGGTGCCCGTTGCATGACGCTCTTGTAGGCTGCAACTATTGTAACGTCAACGCTTTCTATTGTGGCGGGAGCCCAGTTACAACTATTGTAGCACTACAAGAGCGTCGTGCAACGGGCACCTGACGTCTAACTATATTGTTAATAATATAGTTTTTAAGTATTAAGTACATATTGTTCTGTAGTGTAATAGTGTTTTTGGGTGGTCACACTATAACTGTTCTATAAAGTAATACTATTGTTCTATGTACACAGCTATACTGTTCACTCTGCTTGGACTGTTAGGACTGGCTGTGATCTGGACAGTACTCAACTGTATCTACAGGTCAGTCACACTCAGACACATACATATTATGTGCTGCCATATTTAATATGCAATGTATATTCTTTAAATAAAATACTATATTATTCTTAAATTTAGATAAAACATATAGTTAATTCCATCCAGTTTGACATAATTGCCATTGTTTTAATTGATGTTGTAATTCCTGATATTGTCATTGACATTGTTTCTGTTGCTGGTGTTCCAGACGAAGTCGTTCTGCGCCATGTTTCGGTAAGAGTGCCGACATCACCGCCCCACACGAACACACCGACACCGCCAACTCTGTGGTGAGTGCGACTGGTGCAAATACTTGATAACTAGTTACTCATAGCCTTGATAACTAGTTACTCATAGCCTTAATAACTAGTTAGTCATAGACATAATAACTAGTTAGTCATAGACGTAATAACTAGTTACTCGTAGCCTTAATAACTAGTTAGTCATAGACATACTAACTAGTTAGTCATAGACATAATAACTAGTTAGTCATAGACGTAATAACTAGTTACTCATAGCCTTAATAACTAGTTAGTCATAGACGTAATAACTAGTTAGTCATAGACGTAATAACTAGTTACTCGTAGCCTTAATAACTAGTTAGTCATAGACATAATAACTAGTTACTCGTAGCCTTAATAACTAGTTACTCATAGCCTTAATAACTATACAGTATATATAGTTAGTCATAGCCTTAATGACTAGTTAGTCATAGACGTAATAACTATTTACGTATTGCCTCAATACAGAGTTACTCATAGGCTTATACTAGTTACTATTCCCTCATTCGTGGTAATTCTCACCAATGATATTATGGACAATCACACAGAGCATGGACCCTCTGAGCAAGACAAACAATGATGTGGAGAATGGCGGACCAAAACCAAAACTCGTAGAACCAAAAACGAAAAAGAGACTGAAATCTCTGGATACATTGAGAGGGTAAGTAGAAATAAATGAATGTAAACATTAATTCATTATATATTATAATATAACACATAAGTAGTAAACCGTATTCATTAAAACGTGACTTGAGTGATAATGTACATATTGTGTACTTATCTTTATATGAGATATGCGACGGATTCTTTAAACACTGCTATGTTTTTTCTAGGTTCTCATTGTGTGTAATGATATTCGTCAACTATGGAGGCGGTGGATATTGGTTCTTTGAACATCCGTCATGGAATGGTCTTTCAGTTGCCGACTTGGTCTTTCCTTGGTATGTAACGACTATATACTTCATCATTTTAAACAGTATTTGCACAATCAAAATTATATATGACTACTGAATTAAATTGGCAATATATTTGTTCACACTACACATTGTGATCCAGTGTTTTACTTGATGTCTTCACAATTGAGAGACGGTTTTTACTCTGGATTCTCTGCTCAGGTTCGTCTTCATCATGGGCACGGCGATGAACTTCTCATTCCGGAGCATGTACAAGCAAGGCATGACACGCTGTCAGATGCTGCTGAGAATCCTCAAACGCTCCTTCATTCTCTTCGCCCTGGGCCTCATCCTAGCGACTACGTGGGGACGTAAGTATCCCACCACCCTACAGAGAGGGAGTCATTTGTCATAGACTAGCTCCGTGAGCTCGTGAAAAATCTAAACAAACATAGAATCTGAGGCCTGCAGGAGGGCGAGTTTACGCGAGTTCACGAGTGACGTCACATATGAAGGATGAATGTTTCCAAGGCGATTTCACGCGTATACTCGCGTAAACTCGCCATCCTTAACAGGCCTCTGGTTAGCTCAATGTGCGTATTGACCGCAAAGGCTGGAAATGTCATAATTAACTGAAGATAACAAAATGTTTTAATACGTACATAGAATTTAAATAAACTGACGATAGGTGCAGTGTTTCTATTGCATGTTGGAGTCCTCTCTATCCTTGACATGGTACTGATTATACTGATACCAAAGTAAGATGCATGCAAACAAGCATCTACAGCAAACATAACTAACTTTGTGATTACCATCTGTTTTCGAATAACACTTAAGAATATAATTCATGATATAAAGTTAAATCCCAGCATGGGCTTCAATAAAATCAATGATAACACTCTAACGTCAGATATTGTTTGAACTGTGAATTTAACTTGGAATCAACCATTGTTAATGTAGCCGGGTGTCATATAAGATGCTTCTACTGGTCTCGGCCAGTGGGGTTACCCCTTTGGCTCATTTGGTAGAACGTTGGACTCGCAATCCAGCAACTGTGGTTCGAATCCCAGGGTTGGCAGTTGTCCTGTTTCATTAAGGTAATTAAGTGCTTTAGGGATGTTATGCAAAGTAGCAGATCCATACGCATGCCGTAGATAGTCAGTTATTGACAGAACACTATGCTTACAATACGTCATACCTACCACTGTTTCCACACACTGTGATTGGATTGTATTGACTTGCAGCCACTGATCTGACTGAACTCCGGATCCCAGGCGTCCTACAGAGGTTCGCTGTGACGTACCTCATTGTGTCCCTCATGGAGCTCGTCTGTCACCGGAAGGAGGACTCGCACGCTGTACGTATGTAGGAATAGACAGTCAATGGTGGACAATAGTCCTACGCGTAGGAATAGACGATAGTCCCACGTGTAGGAATAGACGATAGTCCCACGTGTAGGAATGGACAATATTTCCACTGTTTACACAAATAATTATCACACGGGTCGAAATTGACAATAGCCCCACGGTATGACCCTATTCCCAAGGATCGTTGTATGACATGACAATAGAGTGTCCAGATGACAGACGTGAAGAACATTCTTTAGTATTTCGCTCTCTTAGCCTGACATCTGAAAACCAACATTTAGTGGATTTCTCATTCACGTTAAATATATAAGCACTCATTTCAAATTTTGAATCACTTCCATATTTTTCAGAAAGATATGTGACTATTATAGTATGCTACTATTAAGACAATGCTAACATACGTTACACGTATCTTACATCTGGACTTGTCCATTGTCCTTCTCCTGAGCATATCTGTAAGCGTAACAATTATTTTCAGGACCGGAAATGGGCGCCAATACGTGACTTGGTGTTGTACATCCCGGAATGGATCTTGGCTCTAGGAATGTTGGGTGTCCAAATCGGCCTGACCTTTGGCCTCAAAGTACCCGGATGCCCCACGTGAGTCCAGATTATTACCAACTAACCATAACATCCATGAAGTATCATTCTCATTATATCCTAAGTTTTGCATGTCCACATTTGTGAGACCATCAGACAGTCTCGACATCAACATCAACACAGCATTGTACAACGTATGTGTACTGCTTTGGTATTTGACTAAACTGTCTAAGAATATGTTAATAAAACATGTGGTTGTATCTACATTCCAACTTCCAAGACATAAAGTATAGCTTTGGGTCAGTCTATGTAAAATGTGTCATGTAAACATTTTATGAGCGCTTCACTTCATGTTTCAGTGGTTACATAGGCCCCGGTGGGATGAGTGACGGAGGCAAGTACTACAACTGTACAGGGGGCGCTGCAGGCTACATCGACCGTGTGTTGCTAGGCGACGTCCACCTGTACCAGTACCCCACACCCAAGGTACAGTCAAACATCTCCCTTCTCAACTAAATTAAGTACTCCTATAGGTACAGTCAAACATCTCCCTTCTCAACTAATTCAGTACCCCTGTGTACAGTCAAACATCTCTCTTCTCAACTAGTTCAGTGCTCCTATAGGTACAGTCAAACATCTCCATCCTCAGCTAATTTAGTATCCCTAGGTAAAGTCAAACATGTCTTCTCGGCTAGCATTCAGATCCACATCTAACAGTACTTAATTTACCCAAGGTACAATTGGGCATGCCTCTTCTCGGATGTCTCCATACCGTATACTCTAGTCGTGTGTCTCTGCTACTTCATGTTATACTACCAATTAAAAACGTTTCCAATTTCACGAATATTTTCAGGAAATGTTTGATACCTCCGTGCCGTATGATCCAGAAGGTATTCTTGGAACGCTGACCTCAGTTTTCCTTTGTTTTCTGGGAGTTCAGGTATGTACAATTGCTAAAAGAAAAATGTATTACATTTTAAATCTTAATAATGTATAATGAATTAATCTATACATTATGAACATGATATTCAAATGAAATATAAATAATGCTATATATATACGTACTTGTATCTTCATTGCTATGCCGGTATGCCATGTGACCTGCTGCATACGTAGACACATTAAACATATGATGATGATTATTATTATTATTTATTATTATTATTATTATTACTACTTTCAGTCTGGACGTATCATTCTCCTGTACCAGACACACAGAGGGCGCATCGTGAGGTGGCTGGTCTGGGGAGCGCTCTTGGTGAGCAGATGTAGATCATCTTCTGTAGTGTGCCAGTCGCACTTACCTCTAGACCTTACTTTAGCCAGATTGTAATAATTATTAAAAGGTTCCTCTTATTTACGAGTATCCACAATCAACAGTTGAACTATAGTCTGTCTGGAAAGATTAAAATCCATGTATAGTGTATAAAAAGAAGTAACTTGTGAACTACAATCAGGACCTATGTTTTCTTCAGGGAGGAATTGGAGCTCTGCTATGCAAGTGTAGTCAGAATGATGGGTGGATTCCTGTGAATAAAAACTTATGGTAAGTCTGTAGATGGCCTGAGCAGGATCTGATAAACGTATACTATATAGGGTATAACGTATACTATATAGGGTATAATAATGTAAACGCTATGAGCTTACCTAGTGCGGAGTTTGGCGCTATATAAATGGACACATTATCATTATTTATCTCCACAGTGTGCATGTAGTTGTTCATCGCCTCTCTTTAACATCCTTGATCATTCGCGTATATAGTATGGGTGAAAGATTCCAGCTGCGATGTAAAACAATATAATAAGTAGCTTGCTCAATATCCTTATTAACAATCAACATTACGTCTTCCACACACGGTATTAATATGGCATACCAAGTTCCTCTCGAAGAATCGCTAATCCAGATTAATTCCAACGAAAATCACTTGTTCTTATAATGACCGGTCTATGTTCATTTGCAGGTCTGTTTCCTTTGTGATGATCACTGCTAGTTTTGCAAACTTCCTGTTATGCGCAATGTACATCTTCATGGATATCCTGCACTGGTGGGATGGAGCTCCGTTCATCTTCCCAGGTATAGTACCGTGTTCTATTGGTGTATGTTCGCTGTGCCCCGCTCCTAGTAATGAGATGTAAATTAACACATCTATGTTGATTCTGGTATACACATACTCAAGCACGAATCTGTGTTCAGTTGAGTACTGTCATATGAAGTAGAGTAATGTATTAAATTATCAATCCAGTGGTTGATGCTTTCCAAAAGCTTCCAGTATGTTCTATACATTCAGGTAGAAGGTTCACAATTGTTCTTCTTCTTCATCGTTCACCCAATAGAACACCAGAAGCCTGTTCAGTAAGGCGAGTTTACGCGAGTTCACGCGTGACGTCACATATGAAGTATGAACGTTTCCAAGGAGATTTCACGCGTGAAGTCGCGTAAACTCGCCCTCCTGAACAGGCCTCAACCTATTACTGCCTACAGTAGTGTTTTATCACGAGTCTAGACCCAGTCAGCTGTATGTTCTACTCCTGTGTTCAGGTATGAACTCCATCGTGGTCTACTGTGGCCATGGTTTGATCGGGCAGCTGTTCCCCATCAACTGGCAGCTGGAGCACGTGCACTGGAAGATGCTGCTGCAAGACGTGTGGGGCGTGGGTATCTGGTGCTTCATCGCCTGGTTCATGTTCAGGAAGAGGTTCTTCGTCGCCATCTAGACCACTGGATCGAGAGGAACCATGACACCATTAGCTATTTGTATGTCGACACTGGGTGTTTATAAGCCTTGTCACTGCTTACAATCATACAGCGGACAATACCGACCTGTTTCACATTGCTCAAAATAATCCACTGATTTTGACAAGATTTATAATTGATACAAACACGTACACATGAAATGTGGATCCTGGGGTTAGTGAGGGACTCGGGGGACTACCCCCACCCCCACACCACCCACCAATTTCCAAGTATGTTCTGTTATGGGGGTGGCATATATCTACCACCGTGCCGAGTGATGGAAACTATGGCGAGTGATGTAAACCGTGGCGAGTGATGGAAACCGTGGCGAGTGACAGAAGCAATACGGGTAGTGAAGAGTACTTATCGTACAACGCTATTCTAAGTAAAACATTGTGAAATACTAGCTAGTATGCTCTGTGTTCTGTTTGTATCTATCTGACACGGTAATTATATATATAAGCATCTATAACCTCTTTATACTGGTCCTATGCATTGTAAAGAAATAGTTGGGAGATCATACATATATGTGTTCTACTGCGGAGACTTGTGCTAAGTTAAGCTTTCTAAACAAGAATCCTACCCATTGCCCTACCATACGTATGATGCATTTTGATACAGAATTTATCAGTGTTGAATGTTATTTTAATGATATTCACCAACCATTGTAAATAGTTATCGTATAGGCGTGATCACAAATATTGCTTGTGAATGAGGCATGTGTGTATTGTACATTTGTAATGATCAAGTGTATGTATGGTATCAATTGATCTGTCGACATGATAGGAGAGTAATCTTACATCGTTTTATTCGTCATCCATATTAATCAATTAGTCATGTACGTGCCATATAATATATTCATTCAAGTGGCCATATTGTTTTACATATATTCATTTATATATACAGTGTCTACTTATACATGACAATAATATTTTATATATTATATAACAATACAGCTTATTACAGTAATGATATATGTTAAATAGTAAAATATTATGAGTAGTTTTACATATTTTTCATATTGGTATGATCACTGGGTGATCTGTTTGGTTAACAATGAACCCACTAAATTTAGTCTGTCATATAGTATACAAACAAGTAGATTCAATATGTAGGCCTACATGTGTGTGTCGTGTGTCTTGGCATGTGACACATGTTCGCTCGCATATGTGTACACAGCTCTGTGCTATATCCGAGGTATTGATAATATGTATGTGCATGTATACTCTATACTAACCTGGCTTCTGCAGTATGCGGCAACACGTGTCTACGATAGGTTGCAGCAAGAAGTGGGCTTACGTGCGTGCCCTCTCTGAGACTCCAACAGCAGAAGCCAAACATCTCATAGCTTAGGCTATGTTCCCAAAATGTAAATAGTGTTCATAACAAAAATGTATGCTTGTATTCATGTGCGAATAAATGTTGCAAAATCTTGCCAACACAAGACTTAAGTTATGCTTGTTAGGGTGATCTGGAGTGTTCACATTGTCGTCATGGCAATGAATGGTTTACTGGTATACAGGCATAACTACAGTTCTCTCTCTCTATCTATATATCTATCTATCTCTCTCTCATTCTATTTTACACAGTAACTGATTATGATACAGGTCGGTACATCAACAGTCATACAGTTATTGAAAGTGGGTGACAGTGTTATCTCATATCAACATCAATGCTGGTGAGCATAAGCACACTAGTATGGTTAACATTCGAATAGGCCTACTGTTCAAATTAGTTGGATATCGATGATACCGATTGGTATTATAATAAATGTATTTAAATGAAAGGAGACACGTAGCATGCAGACTTTACCCCAGAAATCTACGCTTGCATTTTAAAACTGTTAATAATGGATCTCTTGAATAGGACTCTTTGAGGAGTATTAATGTGTGTACATGTAGCACAACATATGTACATGTATGTAAGCTGTGTGCTTACCTTATTGAATGTACACTATGTAGGCCTGTGTTATGTCAACACAACTCATAAAATATTCTTGAAAGTCACAGAGGGGACACACATTGTAGATGTCGGAGTATACATTAACCCAGAACCTGCTGACATCCTGTATAGGTTTGATGGTCGCCGTACATATATTATATATGCCAGTTTCACAGAATAACTTTAATATGCCTACACTGGTAGGTACTTAGATCAATGTATAGGCCACATGCATAAATGTATACGTTATGTTATCCTACACTTGTATATGCATCTATCTCGTTCAGAACTAGTGTGTGAATGCATGCAGTCGACACTTACTCCTGTCAGGCTATATAAAGACAGTGTTGTGTCTGTGCGTGAACACCTCTCCTACTGTTCCATGGCCTCTACTCTACTCGCTGTGTGCATGTAGGTGTATATAGACCTACAGCCTTACATCGGGGGAAGGGGAGTGGGATACACACTGTATGTGCCAGTGTGTACATCTGAATACAAAGGTCAGAGAGGTCATCCACAGAAGCAGTCGCTGGAGTCACATAGCTACCTACAAGCTGAGAGTGTCCGTGTAGACATGAGTTACATTGTCCACTGACTGGACACACTCCCAGGGGCGTCAGCGGCGTCGTCAGATCTCACTTGGACACTTCTAGAGTTCCTGTACTTACGTGCAGTACATAGGTAGGTATCTAAACATGTCTGCTTCTCTGTATGTCTTGGTTCAGTGTAAGGAAACGGCCGGAATCAGACTGTAACTTGAACAATACTTCCAAGAGTATATCAGGACTTGGATATATCATTCAATACCTACTGCGTGTGTTACCATTATGCTGTAACCTACAGGAATGTTTGCACACATCGTAAGGGAGACAAGCACCGTGAACGTGAATTCCTGACGATTCCTATTCCCAAATGTCTTCATAAATACTGTTAAAAATACATTCCTATTCATTCATTATACTCTGATACGGTGCAGTGGATACAGTGGAAAATAGAAATACAATACGTCAATAAGCTATATATCATTACTGGAACTACGAATGGACGTTATATTTAGAAGAACAGTGTTCAGTGTGCAATGTTATATTCGTGTTTATATTAATGCATGTAGCCTACACGTGGAAATACATTTGACATTTATATTAATGTGATGTCGTGGCAATTTAGCATAATTAATAGACTTCCTCTATAAAACTGCCAGACCGTGGTACACACCACCTGTTTGTTATTAGGGGAGTATACTGACTGTGTACGGTATATGATACTGTGCATGTAAATGACACTGTGCATGTACAGGGGTGCATGTTTCTACACACGTGGTCCTATATATAACTGACTATAGAAACTATTACCACATGTATCGAGTTGAAACCTACCCTGGTCCAGAGATTATGTAATTTAATCGTAACCCAGGTACATGCTGCTGTAATGTGTTATCTACAGTATATCATCTATAGTATATGATCTACAGTATAACATCTACAGTATATCATCTACAGTATATCATTTACAGTATATCATCTACAGCATATCATCTACAGTATATCATCTACAGTATAACATCTACAGTTTATCATCTACAATATATCATCTACAGTATATCATCTACAGTAGATCATCTACAGTATATCATCTACATTATATCATCTACAGTATATCATCTACAGTATATCCTCTACAGTATATCATCTACAGTATATCATCTACACTATATCATCTACACTAT
>JAUTBZ010087986.1:0-17062 GCA_032361785.1 Lepetodrilus galriftensis
TCTATTCAAGGCGATCTCTTTTTCGTCGTAGCAACACATGGGAGACAAGCGATTTTTCACTATACACAAATATCGCAGCAACACTGTTGCGGCGATAAAAGTTGCCTAGTCTATAATGGCCTTTAGGGTCTCTTAGTGAATAGGAGAGCTTCGTGAAATGATACTCTGAACTCTCATAGGACATAGCTATCATGGAAAGGAACGTCTATATTTATGCGATTTATTATTGAAGCGGAGGGCTATATTATAAATGATTGATTTCAATTTTACAAAGGCACTTTTCTAGGAAATAATAAATAGACAGGCGATTCATCAAAGTAAGACAATTATTATGGTGGAATATGATCAAACATATAATATGGTACTGAATAATGGAGCACGGTGACAATGTTTTCTATGGAACTGACACTCACAACATAAGGAATATGAGATAAGATATTAAAACATGTTACCACTGATTCCATCGACACCAATATACAGACTATTAACGTTATAACCTCAAAACCCAAATACAGATTGAATCAGACAAGGAAAACATACTATTACGCTAGCTTGCAACTTGATATTATGTAAGTCATTTATTTGTTGTCGTTTTAGAAATGATAATTTCTGTTCACAGAATCCATGGAGTAACATGGTGAGTGCCGAATACAGCATGGCTGAGATGACCACGTCATCCTATGGCGGATACTACTGGAACAACAGCGTCGTGAAGGACAACACCGACGTTGCCAGTAACGCCACTCAACAACGTGATGAATCCTTAGCCAGAGTGGAAGTGATAGTCCAAGCTGTGATACTGGCTTTAGCAATTTTTGGAAATGCCTGTGTTCTCGTGGCGTTAGGAAGAAGGCGTAAAATTCGGAGCCGGATGCATATGTTCATCATGCACCTAAGCATTGCGGATATACTGGTTGCGTTCTTTAACATTTTACCCCAAATGATCTGGGATATTACCCACCACTTTCAAGGCGGAGACGCCGTGTGTAGGTTCGTCAAGTTCATGCAAGTGTTCGTCATGTATCTGTCGACGTACGTTCTGGTGATGACGGCGATAGACAGATACAGAGCCATATGTCACCCGCTGTCCACACACAACTGGACGTCCAGAACCGTCAATCTCATGATAGTCGGGGCGTACTTCCTAGCAGGGGTGTTCAGCGTACCCCAAGCCGTATTGTTCAAATACCAGGAGAGAGTTCTCGGAGCCGGAGACTATGACTGCTGGGTGCACTGGGACCCTCCGTGGATCCTTCACGCTTACATCACGTCGTTCACGCTGCTCGTCTACATCATCCCATTCATCATCCTGTCGTTTTCCTACGGCTCTATCTGCTACACGATATGGTCCAAGTACAGGGAGACCCGCGAGCCTATCGTGAAGCAAGAGGTCACCAACGGCATCGTCGGTCGAGTCATGTACACGGTTCCGAATCAGAACACGGCAAGGGGCGGAAAGGGACGATTACACCCGAGGACACACTCGAGTCGCGGATTCTCCCGAGCTAAGATGAAGACGGTCAAGCTGACGTTTGTGGTGATATTAGCGTATCTTATCTGCTGGTCTCCGTTCTTCATAGCACAAATATGGTGGCTTTATGACGAGACGGCGCCCATGTCAAGTAAGTATCAAATAAAATGCCAATCCCTGCATGTAGATGCTATGGTTAAGTAAATAATAACATACTAATACTAATAATGTACTTATATAGCCACTAATACCCATCCGAAGGTGCTCAGTGACATTTACAATATAAATATATACATATATAAAATTGTATAACATTGTATTTAAGTCTTGTAAGTACCATCTCCCGTTTAACATACATATTGAGCAGCATCTCGTAGAATCAACCTAACATGATTCATAACATGAGCTTCAAAAGTGAAAGTAATTTGTTTCTATTAATGTATCGTGGTCAACCAACAGAGTAATTCCTGAGATATACTTTTAGATGGGTCGTATATCGGCGCTGAACGGCAATCAAGGTCGGGTATACAATATTACACTTTAATCTCAAAGTATGAGTAGGGAAACACGAAGCTAGGCTTTATAAAGTTACCACGCTGAAGGGCTTAGCCATAGTTAATGAAGAACTCCTCTCGACGACAATAATTAGATCCTGTCTTTACTTATAAGGTAGAAAAGTGCAAGGGGAGTATCGAATAGTATCGAATAGTATCGAATAGTATCGAATAGTATGAATAATACTGTTTACAAATCTATTTGAACATAGTCTCGTTTTACTGGTTGTATAATTATATTCTGCATTTAATTATAAGGTAAAATCAAAATGCAAGAGGAGCACACATGTTATCGAATTGTGTTCCAATATGAATAGTACTGTTTAAAAATATATTTGAATATAGTCGAGTTTTACTGTTGGTATATTCAAGGAATACTGAACGAAAGTATCTGTCAATTTGGATGTCTGTTTATTTCTCTTCATGATTATAACCCCCACCTACAGTAACGTGGACTATACACTATCTCCAATGACATCCAATGATTTCTCAAGTGATGTCCCATAGAACACAAATCAAGGCTGCCCGAGATTGTGCGAGATTGTGCGTTTCCTGTGTGTGTTTACCACCATCCATCACTAATGCCGACTTTGAATGACACCGACTGTCATGGTGCTTTTATGCAGAACATGCCCAGCCATAAGCGAGATCGCGGGGAACCTTCAAATTAAGATATAATCGTTCCCAAGGTCTCTTGAGTTACCATCTTCAATCTCCTCAAATGAGATATCGGTAAATATTATAGCAGGGAATCGTAGCCACTGCAGTAACTAGCACTAATAATGGACCACGGCGTATGCCCCGGAGTCCAGACACGGCGATCAAAACCAGAGTCGCTGCGAACCAGCTTTCACGGGATTATTTTTTTAAATATCGGGATACAACATCTGTCCGGTAAACATGTCCAGTCCAGATGGATTAGATGGCATTGTTTTAGACATACAGCTTGTACTGACGTGGGCCGTGCTGTTTTTGACAAGAGTACGCGTTGTACTGAGGATGGCCGTTTAGATAACGACACCATATGGAAAAGTAACGCATTCAGTCGCAGTATAATTACCTACAGCGTACCGTGGGTGGTTCTAGAGGAATTAAATGAACACTGAATGCTGTATATAGTGGAGAAAGTATTTTTGTAGCTGAAACCAACTTTATTTAAGTTTGATTTGTCTTTATAAGTGATTGATTAAATCTAATTATTTCATGTATTCCTTATGTCCCACGAATTACCAATGTATTGATATTTTATTGAATTCTATGTCAGGGCAATTGGTAAATCAGAAAACATTACGAAAACAGGCTAGCGACAAATGAAGAAAGGGACAGATAAATAACCTCAGAATTGAGCGGTGAAGTGTGATTCAGATGCCAACTATAATTCATTGATTTCAAATTGAAATTGCTTTGCAGTTGGGTGCCATTGGATTTCATCTACCCTATGGGGATTAAAAAATAATTTGGTGGTATGGCTGATAATACACGTCTTATTTATAGTTCGAAATGCCACTAAAATGATTATCGAAATATGTGAATGTATGCCTTTAAGATACTTAATTAAGAAATGAATTATGTCTACCAGTGCAAATTCTGAATTGGGATTGAATAGTGGCTTGTGCGTGTTGGTTGGTTTCCGGTAAAGAAACAAGACAAATGCTTAATATAACACATGACCATTTCCCAGGAAATACTCTATTTTGGGTGAACATAACATGACTGATATCAAATTCAGGAACTAATTTTGATTTGAGAGAAGATATGGTTGTTCAGGACGCTCGTCGTGTAGCTAGTATCTGTTGACTTAGCATAGAATCAGCATAGAATCAGGATCTAGCATAGCATCTGGTTTCTTTCTGAATGTGCTCACATTCTCACAGATGTACTGGCCAACGCTTGCAGTACTTAGTACTCATAGACACTGTATATGTATTTTTAGCTCTACTAAACATGAATATCCCCATTATTGATATGCCTTGTGGGTTGAAGGACTATAGTAAGTCCTAATTGGTACATTACTGATATCATTAGCTAGGTTTTATCACCCAATACTGTTTTCAAAATATAAATATGTCAATATTAGTAGCTGTAGATAAATAATAACCATGTAATTGGCTTATTAATAACTATCAATATGGGTTAAATACTAGTTAGTTAATGATAATTATAATTGTAGTAGCTAATAATAATAATAATAATAATGATAATAATAATAATAATAATAATAATAATAATAATAATAATAATAATAATAATAATAATAATAATAATAATAATAATATAATAATAATAATAATAATGATGATGATATATGTGTTTATACTGTAAAAGGCCTCTGCATGGATACATATGATAAAATAAATAAATAAGCAGAAAAGCCATACAATGACGTCGGAAAAATAAAAATAAATTCAATTTATTTCAGTTCGATAATTTCTCCAGAGTAAATGAAACTACAATCGGAGTCATTTGTATTGAAGCGGTTGGCATTATAATCACGTCTATACCACTCATTCTCAGAAATAGGAATTATTAAAAATAAAATAAAAGACATATTTGTATATAAATCGTGTTGACCTAAAGACGTCTCGATCCTGTGTGTTTCAGGCAGCAGCTTGGTAATCATGCTTCTCCTAGCGAGTCTCAACAGCTGCTGCAACCCGTGGATATACCTGGCGTTCAGCGGGAACCTGGTGAAGTACCTGTCCCCGTGCTACAAGACGGATTGCTGGCCTCACACCAGGACCTCGGCGTACAGCAACTCCGACGCCAGCAAGAACCGATCCACCATCGAGCTGGAGAAACTGGGAACCAGAGACAACTGCAAACGAATGGGATCACTGACGTCAATCTTGACGACACGGATCTCGAGGACCTCCAAAGAACTCACGCCTCCTCCAAAGGAGAAAACTCCGCCTTCCGAAGTCTCGGACGAGAGTCCCAAATCACCTCACGTGACCAAGCGTTCGAGAGTTCACGAGCGACCAGCCAATGAGATCGCAGAAGCTCAAATGAAATGGGACAGGAGCATGTGTGCAGGTGACCGGAAACATATTGTGTCGCTAGGAGACAAGACGCCCGAAGTTTCCCGGATGTCAGAAAGTGATGCTTTGGTCACCAAGGGAAGCAACTACTGATACTTTAAAACAGCTCATGGTATTGGCTGATAATTAAATATACATTAACATACAATTGAGACTTATTAACACAGCAGTTGATGCGTTATATACATCAATGGTATTCCTGTTTATTCTCATTATCATCAGCCTGTATGTGAAGTTTTTCACGAAACCGATACGTTACACTCAAACGTTTGAAGTACTTGACTTGTAATTCCGTGGATTGCATCTGTCAGTGTATGTTTCACAGAGATTCGTAGAAGGTTCGACTTTATGTTGTTTGTTCATATACGGATGTATTTCATTATGGATTTACGTGCATTTAGTGTTTCATTGACGCTGTCATAACATATTTCATCGTTTACTTTGTTACATATTATATTTGTGACATGTCAATCACGTGCATGTACATGCATATGTATATATACAGTACACACCACTGTCATTTGGTTATACATACATATATTTATACACACAAACACACAATGCATATTCACGATCACGTACTCACAATCCGAAAATCCTTGTACATAACGTATTTATTAGAAAATACAATTTTCGCCAAAACAATCACATATGAATACTATCTGGCATTCACTGTAATATCTAAAGTATAGTTGAAATATATGCGTAGATTTGCTTACCGAGGGATTAAACACTATTCATGTTCAAGTAGAGAGAGCATGCAGGATTTCCACGCGTGTCTATATCGCTAGAAGGTTGTTGCTAGCGAGTCGCTTGTGCTGTACATAGCCAGCTTCTTGAACTGGTTTCCTGATGTGTTACTGGTCTGATGCGTATACCGTGACATATTTCTCCTGTTAATGCTTGTGTTTGTTACATATTAAAGACATCTATTTGCCAGCCCTGGTCTTATTCATCATAATTAATTAGTATTTTTGGTTTCTGTTATTATTCCTCTATTCAGATACATGCATTACCTCGTTTTCTGACTTGACATTTGCGATAGAAGAATGTCAACTTGAAAAATAATCGGATTAAAGTTGGAGTAAAGTACAAAGAATTGAATACCCCTAGAACTATGGTGTACGTCATAGTTCCTTACCTATAACATTCATCCGACTACGAACATAGCTGTAGTTGGACTTTACTGGATCATTAAGCTCTTCTCGAAGGAATCTTTTATTCAATGAACTCCATTGTGTAATAATCATTCCGATGGCCTGCACCAACGTTTGAAATTGAGAAATTTCTTTTAGCTTCGTGAGAATTACAAAGGAAAATTCTACTTTGTCTTAATGATGACTTTACAAATTAGACTGAATGTTCTCAAAGGAATGCGATTTCTTGTCTGAAATAATGACAGCTCGCTGTTCCAATTACGCATAAGGATATAAGGGAGTAATGTACATATATGGAGAGAACCGCAAAAATACACCGACCTGATTCAGAATGACTTCTAAAACACACGGTGGGGAGATATAATTGAATTGGAATTGAGAAATCCTTTTTACTATTCAGGCCATGCCATGCCATCATTCCCACGACCAATTTCCTTAATGTTTTTTTTCCATAGGTCAAAAGGTAAGTTATTTTTTAGTACAAAATACAATTTGACTCGTGAATACCAACTTTTAAGTAAGTTGGTGTTTCTTCTTGCATTGGCCTACTATACGACGCTCTAAAGCATTTAAATAACTAGTATTGCCGGATGTTTCAAACAGTGTGCAAGAGTTCCCCTCGACTCGCCACATATTACCTGAAGTATGCTCAATATTGATATCATATTGCACAACACCTGACAGGACTGAACGCTAGGTGACCTCAATGCCTCGAATCATTGCATTGCCAGAAGAATGACACTTCACCGCACATTCTACACCAAACACCAAGCCGTAACCCATACCCGTGACATGGCATTCCAATGGCTACATAGATCAATATGAATAATGCAATCATGAAATGTTCAGACAAATGTAGCGTATACCACTTCCGGTATTGGTCAATTGCTATTTTCCCTCCAGCATATTTATGAGTCTAATTATGGCGTTATTTTCGTAGTCCCGACTTCACCTAGACCAATAATAACCAGATAAGATTCCTAACATGTCAGAGGTCAAACTTAACGTCGTCCTTGTAGCTAAACTTGTCCAAATTAGATCAAGACCATACTGTCGTTTAGCGCGAACCTGAGGTGCGTTCAGTCAGCAAGGGTGATGAGAAAGCTGCTGAGCTAAGCTGGTTCCTTGTCCCAGGTACGACTCTTTAAAAGACAGTAGCTCGTTTAGACAGCCGCTCACGAGCCTTTGTCACTTTGAACGCACCCAGGATATCGTTCGTGGCATCGACGCAGGTGCATTTACGTATATCTACAACACTGCCATGCAAGCTGCAGAATGTTTGACATGTTTTAAATAAAGGTTATATCCCTGGCGTAGGTTGGCTTTATATTTACGCTCATCTTTCATTTGTTTATATGAACTGCAGACAGGAACGCTGCGTGGATGTAGGGCAACACATTGGTTATACGTATATGTATATGTATCGTTCTTCAGGATCAGGAGAAAGCCCTGAATTGTAGAACGCAGTTAATATAGTTTGTCACTATTAATTTTACCGGTGTATCAATATTTCAACGGAAGTTATATGTCATACGCATCCGACTGACTTAACCTAATATTGAGTGATGCTTTTTTATACGAGGGAAGTTTAATGTAATGTATGATGTAGAACTGTCTTTAGCGTGAAGAAAGACCATTACTCAATATTGACTAGTTGCCCCGGGCCTCGTACATGAGTCATTATAACCAATATTTAGCGTCAATCAAAACCATATTGACTTTGATCGAGTTAACCGTGGTGCATTATGGTCCAGCATCGTGTCGCGGTGTTGTCATTCAATTCCGAAAGAAATGCAGAAATCCTAACGATGGATATTGAATTAGTAGATTGAAGTATCATTTCTGTTAGTGCATACTACACTCTGCACTCTAGCCCCTGTCTAGAACGTCTCCAATGTTGCAAAAAGTGTCATATCAGGTAATTGAAGACGATTGTTAACGCCAATGAAGGAGAAGGCATGTAATCGTGTCGTAGATGCAAGAACTCGAAGACAGATCGCTACAGCTCTCCGGGGGTGGGGGTGGAGGATACTACTAGTATTCTCGGACCAATTTTACGAACTTATTAGCCTAAAACAAGTTCCTAGCCATACTGTATAAGAATCGCTAAGATTGACTTACGATCGTAAGAATGTTTCGAGAATAGGCCCCCAGATCCGGGGACGATTTTGGCAAACGTATCTGTCACGCGTTACGAACCATGGCCATTTCTTGAACAGGCGAAGTTAGTCTCGAAGAATAGATGAGTAAATCGTCGCTCCAGTTATTACTGGCGATATTCGTGTTATCAGGAGGCCATTTAGTGACTCGGCCGAGGAGAGCATTTAGTGACTCGGCCGAGGAGAGTAGGAAGGCGGTTCTGGGAAAGGTGAGACCGTCTGCTGTCTGGGTGGTTAATGGACGTAAATATGTCAAGATGGCATCGCATTTAGAAATGTCCATCAGCTCCAAATTCAACATCACCAGGACCTAACAACAGGACACTCTGGACCAGACAGTCTGTCACGACCTGGGACTAGCGTCATACCAGTCTAGTGAAGTTTACAATTAGTCCGATCAGGGCCATACACCTCACAGACGTTCATGGTCAGTTGTACGACGGTCTGTCTCTAGTTTATTAATAACAATGTCACATAATTCAGAATTGGTAGCTCTACGCTATTCCTTATTCACTATTTACCTGCATTATCCCCATTCCTTTCATATTCCGTCAGTTTTACGTTTGTGATAAATATATTTCCTTTATAGATCAGTTGATGCATCAAAAACAAGATAATTAGAAGAATGTTTACTTTATTCACATACCATAAAGATGTTTTTGATAACTGTCGAGTGTTTGGGAACAAGTACATCAGTAATTACAGTAAACAACAACTTTTGGATGGATAAATCAAGTATTTCAGTAATCTCAGATAGAAAAGTGTTTGTCCATTATTTTAGGTCAACCATCTGTCATAGTATGCCTTTAACACACCATTATGAGATTATGTGTGAACGTTGTCTTACCATTACATGTGCCAGGAGGTTTCACAGTGTAGACTTGATGGCCATGGCAATAACTGAATTAATCGTAGAAATTAAATCAAACGGTATTTACTACGATGTATCTGATAATATTAAAAGCACCACTACACTAGAAACATAGGTCACCTACTGTACAGTACAGATGGTTGCGTGTCTTTACGTTGAATACAAATAAAGAGAAAACTATACATTATTATAAACGAGACTTTAAATCATATATGTCAAACGAATTTGCAAAGCTGAGTATCGTAATTAGATACACCTCATTTATCATAGGCTAAACTTCAATGTCGTTCTATGAATGTATACCAACTACTTGATCAATACTCTGTTTTCGTTCTATTAGTACCATTCTACTACCGGTACACATATTAGAAGTACAATTTCATAATTGATAAAATTGAATTCTTCTAGCAACTCTAAACGGTATAACGATACAATCTACATTTAAAAAAACTCATATATCTTGTAAACGGATATGTTTTTTGAATGGGAAGCAAATTTACTGCCACTTTCGCTGTAAAAAGGTAAAAGCAGATGGAAATGCGATACCTATTGAACCCAGGCCACAATACTCGGGTCTTAGTGAATTGTGTCTCACTAAAAGCTTGAATAGGCGATAATGGATGAGCAGGCTCAGGTTATACTTCTCCAATGAATAAATGTATTCACTTAGTGTAGTTTAATTGCATCAGTGAATGGCCACCTAACCCAGTACTGAGACACGCGGCCACAAACCCATCAGAACTGACGTGTTTTGTACATTCATCGCCCGAACACGGCCTCTCTGACGCCATTGATTGACTACCGCAGTTAGGTTCTCCTTTCCCGTCTCTTGGACAATATTAGATGTCGTAAAACGTTGTCAGGTGAGACATAACGACATTGCTTTGGCCACATCACACGCATCAATTCGCCTCTCAGCCATAAACAAGGTCATTTCCTACCAGAATTCACCCTACTTCCGTTTGTATGACAAGACTACTTTACGAACTTGGTTATCAAATTGGGTCCGTGAAGCTAACCTCCATTTGTCGTAGAACTAAACCATGTAGTAAACTTGATGGTTTTAAGACTAGTCTTGATTAGCTTACGTGTTTCCTCACATAAACCTATAACGAAATAGAAAGAGCGATTGCTTAGGCAATAAACTAGGCACAGATACGGTGCAGAACAACTAATTAGTATTCCTAATGCTTAATGAACGCCGATGCAGTGTTTTAAAGCATGCACATTAATTAGTACCTCATCCATCAATATATTATTCAACAGAAATATTTGATTATATTTGATACCATGATTGTAGAATACCTTATAGACATACCTTACATGCAGTACTATTAAATTCTATCATAACATCGACATTACGAAGTGAAAAGAAGAAAGAAGGGCGTCAATTTAGAATGACGACATCTGTAAATATCTAATAGCTTTTGGAAGATATATGACATGGAATTTGGACACATATTAGAAGAAAAATAGAGTCAATTTAGAATGATATTTGTAAATTTCTGAGAGCTTCTGGAAGATATGTGACATGGAATTTGGACACATATTGGTTATCGGTTGAAATACATCAGAAGATTAGAAGGAGCAAAGATGTCATCAGAATGGCTTTTCATGCGAAGTCTCCAATATATGAACATTAACCCAGCGGCAACGACTGCTCGTCCTGACCCAGAGAACCTTCATTACGATGTCTTCTGCCTGATTGTGTTCTGTGTCTCACAAAGAGATCTATTACGACTTCTCCTCCTCCCACCGGTCTCCGCGTGGACTGCCGTAAACCGTCTGATATCCGCCACGCATCGCCATGTAATCTCCTTTTCCAGACGCACCCTGAGTCTATAAACACATCCTATGACAGTCTTGATGAACGACGTACATTGTACCAACTATAGGATCATTGCTGGCCAATTATGTTATTGGAATCGTAGACAAAAACACGACACTTTAATAGAATATTGTATTATACACATACGCATCTTTGTATCATGCTGCATTATGTAGCTGGGCTAGTTACCTCTTGGGAAAAACTATAGTATTCTATATCACCTACTTCTATAGTAAATGCATTGTGAAATTGGTTACCGGTTAGGTATTCGCGAATACCTCACAAGGAACTGGGAACAACAAACCAACTTCACCTTACCCTTCTACTACACCTTATAAATAATATTATTAGTATTATTAGTATTATCATCATCATCATCATCATCATCATCATCATCATCATCATCATCATCATCACCACCATCACCATCACCATCATCATCCTCGTCATTATTGTTATTATATTTTATTTTGTTGTTATTATTATTATTATTATTATTACTATTAATTGAAGAAAATGTGAGATTTCCCATTTATTAGTTCATGTCCAATCCGAATCCTGCATGTTGGTTTAACGCTATGCACTCCATCCATTGATGCATGCTGTATGGCATTGTCTAAGTAGTACGTATTTACGGTAGTTGGTTCCCAAATACAGTAATTGTTTGTTTGTAACCTCTGGAAATCACTTCAAATCAGTATCAGTGATTATTAGTAAACGAAGGCTAACCTTGCTGTATAATTGTAACCACATATCTAAGTTAAGAAAAACGTAGATATTTATATGCAGCTGTAAATTAATTATTCAGGAAGTGTGATATCAACCCACATCGCGGGTACACACTTTAGCATGCATTATTGTCTTGTCTGAAAGCATAGTCTTATAACATTTAGTGATGTCACATGCATGTGACAGTACACATTTACCCTAGGTTTGTGGTGCCTGGTGTAATATGGCTCAAGACGTCAACTGTCAATAGCAAAGTAATACCTCTTGACGGAATCATGTCAGAAAAACACAAAAGGTGCGTACATCGTATTAGCGAAAATAAAAAGACCAAGCGGAAGCAGTAGGCAATGCGTAATTGTTCTCAAAACTACAAACACATGCAAATCAATCCCCATGTGCCGCAAGTGCAATAAAGTTAACAGAAATACTGAGGGAATTACTTTCCTAAGATCACCTTATTAAATAAGTCTACTTTTTATGGTCGCAAATCGATGTAAATCGGTGCAAATCAGTGAACATGCACATACTATTACTTGAAACATAACGTTGATATTAAACAGATAGAACATTGTGTATTATCCTAGAAATGTGACAATAACAGTGTGTGTATATATAAATAGTCATTTTATAAAAAAAAACATAGAACATTTTGGCATTCGAGAGTTCCCATGTTTCCATAAACGACATGTATTTTTTTACTCTGAAATAGTAGTATGAGGATGATCAAATGGTATTTTCTAGGTCTTGCACGTTACGGGAAATGGCGAGTGGTCTCGACTGGTGTGATAGGTCTCAAATGTTTAAAAGATGGAACACCTTGCATCTGCTCAAAGCGGAAATGAAGAATGGATGTTTCTTTTACAATAGATACACACGATGCAGTGCTGTCAACTCGGAGTATCGAATTCCTTATCTAAAACAAAATGCCATACCAGTTTTATGGGGGCATGATCAGAATGGGTACTAATACATATAATGACAATAAATATAACAACAGAATTATTTCCTTGTCAGTCATTCTTAACGTTTTCACCAAATATCTCGCTTAGGGCTTCTCGCCGTGGGAGTTATATTGTCGAAACATGAAGAAGGGCTTCCATGGTGATGATTATCTTTACAAATCTCAGTCTGACAAGTTTGACTATTGCAAAAATACCTTGGCAGGCTTCTCCATTCCTTCATAGTTAATATACTTATGATGTGTTTAAATATTCCTTAATTTGGCCATTTACGTAAATCGTACTCAGGAACTGGGTCTACGGCAAATTATTGATAAGTAGGCGTACGTTACAATGACCTCATCTAAATGCTGTAATTGGTTTTGAGTAGATCTGGAAGAGACGTGTATAATCTCTGTGTTATAATTATGTCTCGCACTGCAGACAATTAAGATTGCCAGACGCAAGTAATTTCCTTATACAATGTAAGCAGTTAAATAATAATACCTAGTCGCGCACCCCCATCCGGAATCCATTAGTTATTTTATGAGTCACATAAATCTTCAATCACTGACCAACTATCTTGACATCTACCACTTTCAAAGCTATATTTAGATAGCTATGTATTTAAGATTTCAATTGCGATTATTTGATTTTAGGCAACAAGGTATTTTCCAAGGCTAATTAAAAAAATCAAGAAATTCGGATCGGCTACTCTACCATTTCAGTGTTTTCGAATACACACACCTCATAAGTATACACTTGAAGAGTGTTCATTATCCAAATAGATAGCTTTTTAAGAAATCAAGAAATTGAGTGTTTTCGAATGAACACACCTCACACTTGTGGAGTGTTCTTATGTCCGATATGCTTGTGTCTGTTGGATATTTATGCAGTCTTTTCATGAAGACAAAACAGCTACTGTATAGCCTTGATAACGTACTTGTACGTAGACAATACTGTACATAACTGGAGTGTGGAGTACTAACAGTATACATCACCAGCATCACACCAATGGCTGCGCGTCACTGACCATCAACTCGTTGATGCCGTAGTGTCTGATTGAGACATGTTCCCATCACTACACTACTACATGTACATCACTTGACCCACATAGCCACCGGGCCCTACATAATTAATACACGATATCCACGACTCTTAGTTTCCTGTTCGGACTAGTCGTCTTTCGACCAAGTCACCGTCCCGTAAGATTGACAAAGGCTCGAAAGGACAACTGATGTGTTGTATAATAAACATGGTTAACAACAGAACAGAAGGATAGATCAATACTCACTGACAGATTCATTATCGACAAATCTTCTTTGTGATTGCGTGGGTATAATAAGGCTTTATGCTGTTTTCAGACAAGATTTTGAAAGTGATTTATCGGCGGTATGTTTCTAAAGGGAGCCAAACCTACAATAACTAGGTTTCGCCGAGAGATCCGCTTGTAGATTAACCAACCAAAGGCGAACGCAGTGCAATGTGTATAATAATAATAATAATAATAATAATAATAATATTAAATAATAATGGTATTTCTTTTTAAATTGGGGTTTAGATTCGCTTTCAGGATTCTTTCTCTTATACTGTATCAACACTTCTCAGTTGAGGGCAGGAGGAAAACCACAACATCTTAATAAATAATAATAATACTTTATTCTTTATCCCTAGATCTAACTAAAACACCTACAAGCCTCTCATTAACAGTGGCTGTTGTCCTGGCTTAGTCTGTTAGTTAGTTTAAGCATATTTACTAACACACGGAACATCAATTACCGGAAGTGATCGATATTAGTTGATTAGCAAGGCGAACCTATTAAAGGCACACGCAAATAATTTAGTATTGAATTATTTCGTTCTCAAAGGAACGTTTCTTAACACGAAATATTTTAGTAATGAGTTTAAGTTATTATTAGTTATTATTCGTAGTTCATTAAGTTCACTGGCCAGGTTAACGTACGATCATTAAGACATCGTTGTTAGCAGGTATATCGTCGCCAGCAATGTTAACATTGACCCTACACTCATGGTGATGTACTATTAATTGTTTACTAATCTATTAGTGTAGTATTCTCATTCATCTTTCGTATTGCCCACACTATTACATTTCTGTAGGTTTTTTAATTAATTAGTTCGCAATAATAGCTAAAATGAAATCTGGGATTTTCTTCCGCTCCAACTTAACACTAAGATGAAAATACGTCATCTTCATGTATTTGTTCATCTGGGGGCCTATTATCGAAACGTTCTTAGAACTTCTTAGCCTAAGAACGGTTTTTATAGTATGGCTACGAACTGTTCTTAGGCGAATAGGTTCGTAAGAACGGTTCGAGAATAGGCTCCCGGAGCTTTAACATATATGTAGCTGAGCTTGTTTATTTATTGAAAAGGTGCAGTCTATAATGATGTTTGTTGTGGACTTGTTATCGTGACAATATCATGAACAAATTTGACAAGAAGTTTCTAATACTTGCTAATAGCAGAGTAGGAAAGAGGCAATCAGTACGAACGTCTTTAAAAACGGGACTTTGTTCGATCTGGGTGTTAGAGCTCATTGCAAACAAACAAATTTAATTTTAATAACATTGCGTCATTTCAGTCCGATTGCTAAATCGTGTAGTGATTCACTTAATCTATCAAGTCTCTTTATCGAGATAGTTGAACATTTGGTAAAATAAATGTCATATTCCATGAATTTAAGACATTTATTATGCTGTTTAGTACAGTAATTATATTTCCTGACTTTAATGACTTTTAGACAGTTTTGGAAGTATATATTTTTTCCTTTCTCGGAATTCAATAATGCTCTTTGCAAAAGAAGAAGAGATAAAAACCCAAACTCTGTACCAGAAATCAGACGGTAAACACTTTAAGTACACTTAGCACCATCAAGTTGACAGTCGAGTTCACTGCTGTATTCTTGTAATTGAAAACATCCATTTCTTTTCCCATTCTAAAATTACTATTATTAGTGTAAAATTCGAGTGAATCACATGCGGGAAATGGACATATTACCGCGGTTGAGAGTAAGTTAAAAACCTTGCATATGTAACTAGTAGGTATACTGCTTCAATTTGCCAAAGTAGTGCAATGCCAGGGTCTTCAGTAGAATGCAATAGCTTCGCTATCACACGCGGAATTGAATGGTAGCAAATATATCTATATATCTATCTATCTATCTTCATTCTCTCTCTCTCTCGCTCTCGCTCTCTATCTCTATCTCTCTCTCTCTCTCTCTCTCTCTCTCTCTCTCTCTCTCTCTCTCTCTCTCTCTCTCTCTCTCTCTCTCTCTCTCTCAACCTCTGCTCATTGTGTGAAGACCGTGCATGATTGATGTTTCGTAAATCAAAGATGAATTCAATCGTCATTCAATTTACATAACACAGAGACAAACAAAATTACATTGTACTTTGAAAGTAAAACTCTATTCGTCTTCTAATCATAACACATCCTTTCCCCTTTTTCGACACCTAGCGACCGTGATAATGATCTCCCTTGATATTTAACCATATGTTCTGACGGACATTTGACGTATAGTGTGTTGATAGCGGTCTTCATCTGCGTTCCTCACACGACCTTAATATGGCTCAGATTCGCAGGGGTTCTCGAATCAGGTGCGGGTCCTAGTACATTGCACTCTTATCTTTACTAATGACCGTGTACATCTGGCACTATGAGATGAGCACTAAGCACTGTAGGTCGCCCTAGGCATTTAATAGTGTACATAGGCCTATACACACCATTGATTCGAAACTTTCAACCAAGCCTAAAAGTATCCATGACAGAATAGTTGCTGTCTTCGGGCATCTTTGAAGACGTATCAAATGTTTGGATCTGATCTGAGATCATATTGGGATTAATCAGCTGAGTGTGGTTATTTGTAGATTCGTTAGGCTTTTTAAAATAGCAATCTGGCATATACGTCAAAGGTCACAGTAGGTGCAGAATGTACTCAGTTTATGCTTGAGTCTCTGTATGCTAATATTACCATGGCATTCGTCTTCTGGAGTTGGTGGGAAGGTAGCGGCGTGGGGTTGAATTGTGGTTTAGAATCGCTTTCAAGAATATTTCATTTACATCATTTGTCAGTTTAGAGCAGGAGGAAATCCGCAACATCCGTTACATTAAACCTGCGAGCACCGGCTGGTACTGACACGACCAAGGATGATATCTGTATTGCCACTCTAGAGACAGCGCATCCTATCAATATCGCGTCAGAAATGTAACTTTCGCGAACTATGGTTTAAACATATTTTATTCATTTAACAGAAAAGGATTGGCAAACAAGCAAACTGCTTATTTAAATGCCGCTCC
>JAUTBZ010088097.1:0-17060 GCA_032361785.1 Lepetodrilus galriftensis
TTTTTCATTCCATGAAGTATTTACCGAGATAATCTACGAAATAGGGGGGTCAATGCATTTCATGCCAAACTATAATTGGCGGGCCATTTCAATATTCTGATTATATCATGGCTTGTTCATTTTAGTTCATATTGCTGCCGATAGCAAAGAAGTCTTGGTTATAAATGAGCAAATCAGACATATATTTTTACGCAAACGTTGAGATCACGTTAAGGCTTGGTTAATGTCAAAGGTCAATCCGACAGCATGTGTAGCGCGGCTGTGCTAGATCGTTGTTGAGCGTATATCAATATTTGGAGCGATACTTTCTTATCTAATTTTAATTATATTGGGAATATAATTATGGAATATGTAATTTTGTGATGGATAATCTGCAACATTTAGTTATTAGTAGCACAAATTAATGCTCATGTTTGTATGTGTTAAATCTCGACTTTCTTGGAATGATGTTGGAAATCTAACAAATTGTGCATTGAATTTGATCTATCCAGTGTATATGATCTGTATCCACTAAACTCATCATCACGACATCAGGACAAGCATGGCAGTCTTTTAAAAAGAAACATGACAACTGGGATGTACTTTACTATCTGACACTATTTTCAAACTACAGGAGAGACACTATTTCTAACTAGTCTACAGGATTGTAAAATTTCTCGTGTTCAGTGATTGATCAAGACCACGTGGATCGTCTCCAAACATTGAGCACCTCGAATATTTTAATTTTAGTTTGTTGGAAGATAATTAGTCTTACAAATATAAACTGCGTGCTTACACCGGCTCACTATTTGCATCTTCAAACTGTCCTTCCACTAAATCACCCATTATGATCAATAAAATAGTAACATGCTGAAGAAAAAAGGCGCATGGTTTTTCTCAAGTTGTAGTTTTCACAATTGTTGGCTCCCGACAGCGATGTGGATTGCCTCCTTCTTATACTGCAAGGAGTAATTTCTGTGTGATGTCATGCACGGAGTTTTCAACAGCCACTTCCTGTAAAATCAGCCAATTAGAAGACGAGACACAAATGAACTTATATCTTAACCAATAGAAAGACCGTTTACATTCACGCACCTGCTCCGATCAATGCTGTCTGCTTTTCGGTTTGGTGAGTTCTACAATCTTTTTATGTTAATCAGGTTAATTTATCCTACAATAAAAGACCATGTAAACCAAGTTTTTCATTCACCCTGATAACATAGGTGCGCATTACACAGTAACAAGCTTCATAACCGGCTAATTAACATGGTCTTTGGATGATTTATCTAAACCCAATGATCTCTGTTGAAATGTTATCAATAACATTGATCTGTTCGTAGTGTTGATTTAGTGTTTATTTATCTATCTAAATACATGTAGCATGAGTTTGATGCGATTGACCAGTTATCTCAACACATCAAGCATAATCCTAATGAAATTATGTTCGTATTCATATGCACATGCTGAAGATGAAGTCCTGATTGGAAATAAAATGTAGAGTGCATTTATTGTCCTGGTGATGTTTATTATCACACTATCTCTGTCAGGATAATGTGTACATTTATGAATTTTAACATACCGTATATTAATATTACATCATAGCAATCAGTAAAGACTTATGTTAACGCATATGTGACTTATATAATAAACATCACTACGTACAATTGTAGTTAAAGATTTGCATATAGTCTGATTCATATAGGTTGGATCCCACTACACAGCAGGATCAGTAAGCATGTTTTTTTCAAAATAGGATCAGGGTATTGCTTCTCAAGATTCTCATATTCACAACGGTACCAGACTATAGCGCTCTTGTAAGTCCCCGATCGCCATGTATGAGAGATCGCTACGAAAGTGCCATGGTCTCAAGTTTAGAAAAATGATACCCTGATCGCTAAAATATTATTATTATTTATGGACAATATCCATTATTTATGGAAACTACCAATTTACGATTGATCCCTTATACTATCTCCAGGTCACAGATGGATGAGCAATCTACAACATGAAGGAAGTTCCATTTTCATCGTCATAGGAGATGTGGGTGGCTTAGGATAGAGGTCGTCATGCATCTGACGTGGTTGGCTAGAATGGATACTGTGAAGGTGGTGTTTGGTAGGAGGACGTTACTTCTGCTCTGCTGGATATACTGCTGTGCAGGCTACCCTGGTGAGGAGAAGCATGACATCGGCACACTGGCTGGGGATGTCCAGAACTGGGCCATGCTCATACAGAACTACATACTGCAGGTTTGTCATTCAGCGGTCCCGCAGAATGATCATGGTCATAACTTAACTTATAGGAGTTACCACACTTACCGGTATAGTCCTACAATCAGGATGTAGTTTCCTACTATTTTGCATAGCAGCTGCAAAATTTGTCATACTGATTTTACTGATCATGCTATTATTGCTATTTAAATTTAGTATATTTTAACCACTACTGCCACAACCAAAAATTCCCAAACTGACTACCGTATCTCCACCATCTACCATGTGTCTACTGTCTACCCTGATTACCATCAAAAAGATCAAAATTTACATTTATCATATTTATTTTTCATGTCTTTCCCACCACTACCCCCAACTGAAACACCAAGGGAAAGAACCCACAAGTCGTGATATTAGTGAAAGATTCTTGAAAGCGACTTAAACCCCAATAGTAATACCAAAAAATATAAATAAAAATAAAGAACCATGTTATGTGTTGGTTATCTATTGGCATAAATACTTTGTTGAAAATGACATTTGTTACTAACTTACTAGATCACAGAGCAATAATAAACTATTCACATCCTATGCATTAAATGAATTTATTATTATTACTGTAATTTTTACACATGAAAAAAAAAAGAAGTAATTTTCCCACATGGTATTGCAGCTGGCAGGTGACGGCATCAAGCGCGACGTGACACAGAGTTATCTTGACCAGGCAAACTACACTCTGGAAGATCGGAAGGGCGATGCCATCGTCAACTCCGCCAGAGAAACTCTGGCAGATTATTTCAAAAAGAAGAAAACTGCAGCTGAAGTAAGATTTATTTTAATGCAGTTTTAAGACCATTCATGTTGGTTTTTCACATTGATAATGGTCGTCGCCTATGGGTGAGATATTCCCGCCGCGACGTTAAACATTAATTCAATCAAAAAAACATTGATAATGATTATAATGACATATTTGGGAATTGTATTTAACTATAATAATAAATTTACAGTTGCAGTAAAACATATCTGACCAAGGACGAAAAGCTGCATTTGCTTTGTATAGTAATATTCGATCTCTTTGTCTCAATCCTGAAACACTGACTACTATCTGTTTTTGATACTTACATTGGCAGTGTTGTAGGTTATGCATCTGGGCCTGTATGCATGAACAAGTCATAAACCCCTACGCACAGCAGAGGTTCCTGTGCGGAGCATTATCCAGCTTAGTATATCTTGAAATTCGAAAAATGTATATAATTGGAGCAACCCTTCTGTTTTCAAGTTGATTGAATTATTTACCGGGGTAGTGTGCAAAATGTTAAGCATTTGTGCAATTTAGGTAAATATCTGTGTAAAGCTAATCAATTAAGAAGCGACTTGTAGTAAGTTAGTATATTCTCATTAGATATACAGTAATATAGTATTTTTGTGTTTGTTTGTATTATGCAATGTAGGTATATATTTGTGTAAAGCTAATTAATTAAGAAACAAATTGTAGTAAGTTAGATCTAGTATATATTCTCCTTAGATATAATATAATGTATTTGTGTTTGTTATGTTTTAAGTTTAAATCAAATCATATTTATATGCTGATTAACTGTAAAGTTAAAGGCAAAATAAAGAATAAAGACTTCCCAGTAAAATCTTTTTCACACATGATTACTAGATCATGACAGAAATTATAGTTTCATTTTAATATTATTTTAATGAATGGAATAACTGTAATCATGTTTATGATTAGATATTTCTTTTGATCTAATAAATTCTGAATTTTATTTGCAGAGACTGGCTAAGAAAGTCCAACAACTGTATGACAACTATATCAGTGAAAATCGTACATCGAATGTAACAAGACTTGAAGATCTCAGTCGAGATATTTATCGAGATTCAGACATTCCATTTTTGCTTCCCAATGATCTCAAATTTAATCCGTAAGTAACCCACTGTTATCATTTTACCTCTATTTTTAGTATTTAAATTTGTCTTTGTATTAAACTTGGTTATATGATCTGTATCATGCCTGACAAAATGGAAAATAAAGGAAATTAAAAAAAATAAAAATAAATAAATAAATTAAACTTGGTTAAATATGTTTTGAAATTGTTAAATGTTTTGAAAATTATTTCCTCGCAAATGGGTAAAAGATTCATGCAGCGACATTAAACTCTGTAATCACTCGCTCATTTGAAAATTATATTTTTTTCATCTCTTCATTTGTGAATAACCACTGAATTGCGATTGGAGAACGATTGACATATCATCAGTTAGATTCAGTTGTGTTATTGATAATGCAGCAATTATTTGATCATATATTTTGTATCTGATAATTTACACCATTTTCCTTGATGTAGTTATTTTCGCCAAGGCGTGAGTGTCAACTCCTCCACAATAAAGATCGCGGACGAGGTCCCGCGAGATGACAGGGCAGTTATCGACACCATTGCCTACACGGCCAACCTGGAGAAAATGTTCCACGAGAACGCCAATAAAGATCCTCTCCTGAGGTCAGTGTGCACTGGTTATTTTATTTTATATTATTTTGCTGGTTATTTAGCATGTTTAACCCTCTCCCTGCTGAATTAGGCACACACACTGCTCAAGAGGGCATCACCAGTTGCCTTCAGCGTTGTCTTTTTAGTCACAAGCTGATGAACCATTTATGCTAGTCACTCTAGTAAGAATTTGACAAGTGTTCTTAAAATCTGAAAACAAAATTGATTCATTTGTCATTTTACATTGCTGACAAAATGCTATTGTGACTTACTAAAAGGTTTCACCCTTCATGGAATGTTTATCATGAAACTCATAACAAATTTAATCAGGTGGCAGTATTTCGGTTCAACGACTGGCGTGACTCGATTGTTCCCTGGTCGTGAGTGGTCCACCAACTTTGCTGGATTCTACAACGACTACGATCCCAGAGTTCGGCCGTGGTACATCGCGGCAACTAGCGGACCGAAGGATGTTGTCATTGTTCTGGACTGCAGGTGAGGGAGACAGACTCTATTGTTTCCCAGAAATTTAGATTGTAGCTTTTATCTGGCTGTAAATCACATCTTGTAATCTGTGACATCTTGTCTATCACAATGAACGACTTCAAAAGATTTCTTTTAAATAATCATTTGTCTGATTAATTCATATTCCCATAGTAATGGAATCAGTCAGTCTCACCCTGCACTGTCTCAATAACACCCATGTATTTCTTCTTCTTCCTAGTCTGTCCATGGCTGGTGAGAAGTTCAGTATCGCTAAAGGCGTGGCGAAGACCGTCATCAACACACTGACAAAACAAGACTACGTCAACGTCATCTGTGCCCGGGCCAGTCATTGGGACGAGGTCGGGAAGTAAGTGCGACTGCCACTCTGTCTAATGTTGTTAGTGTTTAACATATGTGTCGTCCAGCGTAGATCATATAGCAAATCCATTTTGTTAGTTGTTATCTGAACTTATCATCAACCAGCCTATTTTCTACCAGAGGTACCGTAATTATTCTAATTATTCGTACAGGAGAAAATAATTAAATTTGGGGCTGTTTGAATTATTAGAAAAATACGAAAATCGAAAATGGTCGGTATTCAAATATTTTGGGACAATTTGTGTGCCTGTGTCCAAAATATAAACACCTTTTCAAGGATTTTTAAAAAAAGATTTATTTTTTTTCTTTGAAAAAATAACTGTTCGAATAATTAGAAAATTATGATTTTTAAGATATAGCCCAGTATCATTTGCAATATTGCCTGCCCTACAGGATTCTGGAGTATCTTCGTTACGGAACTGTAGCTCTGAGATATTTTGAATCCCATAATAATATGTTCCGCTCTGTCCATGTGTCCGCCAGGTGGCACTATTTCACGACGGAGGTGCTGAGTTGTCAGAATAAGAGGATGGTACCGGCCACCATTGCACACAGGAAGGACCTCATCGAGAAGATTGAGAAACTGAAGGCTGGTGGCACCAGTGAATTAGGGTCAGTCTCCTTTCTTGTTATTCTACAATAATAATAATAATAATCACAATTTAGTGGCTTCATTCTTATTCTACAATAATAATAATAATAATCACAATTTAGTGGCTTCATTCTTATTCTACAATAATAATAATAATAATAAAAAGAAGTAAATTTATGTACAACTTTATCATGATATATGTTCTACTTATTGTCAACTAAAGCTATTTGAATAGATTTATGCATGATCCATTTTCTGTATTGTTACATTTAAAAGTTAAGGTCAATTGCAATTCAGACCAAAGTTGAAATTATCTGACCAAAAATCTCAAATATTTAGGTGTACAGGAAAGGCTTTGATAATAATGTCAATGTTACAAAGACAAATGTTGGGTTCCACAGGAAAGGCTTTGAGAATAATGTCAATGTTACTAAGACAAATGTTGGGTTCCACAGTAAAGGCTTTGAGAAGGCGTTTGAGCTGATGAGCAGCAGTCCTAAGACGGGCTGCCAGTCGCTGATCATCTTCACCACTGACGGCAAGGACACGGACGGAGAACAGGTCCGATGTGGACCAGGTACGTCAGTCCACCCGGCCTGCCATGATATGATGTAAAAATTAAATTAAGACTGTAAACATGAGTGAGTGATTGAGTGAATATGGAGTTTAACGTCGCTGTGGGAATCTGTCACCCATTTGCGACGTTAAGCAAAGAATGTAATTGTAAGCAAACACCATACACTAAACTAATATTTTGGGACAGAAACATTCACCATTATTTAAAATAAAGATGATATAGCAGGGGAGATTATTTGAGAAAATCCTGTACATCTATTCTGTTTCAGGGTACTACACGAGATCAGGGTATGTGCCTGGGCCAATCTGCAAGTACAATTGGACTCAGGTGTGGGATATCTGCAAAAACAAGAACAAGATCATGCATCCAGCAGTAAGATACTTTACCAGGGTCTTATTTCCCAAACAATCTTTTTCTTTTTTTTTAGTTTAAACATATTTATTGACCAAAATGTCACAATCTTTTAACTTATACATTATTCATAGCATTTAATGATCTGTGGGAATCCTAAGACAAGCAAACATTTGGTATAATATGTGCCATGATGAACAAATTTTCGATGTCAAAGTAAACTATTCTCTGATATTTGTAATCTCAAGACTATTCAGCTACCTGTCAAGTGTTTCCTTGCTTGTACGTCCAACCTCGCAGGGTAGAGCACAGTGGGAGATTGTCGGACTTCGGGACAAAAGGTCCCAAGTTTTTACCTGTCTTGAGGGCCTAACATCAATTTTTCTAGAATGTCCACACTGTCGCTATACAGCTATCATCCTTGGTTTGTCAATAACAGTGCTTGTTTACTGCAACACTAATAATAATAATAAGTAATGTATATAGTGCCTAGGATCTGGACTAGCTCTACTCAATGGTGCTGAACAAAGAAAAACAAAAGAAATTTTGTTGCTGTAAACTGAAAAACAAACAATAAAAACACACACAAAAGTTTCAAATCTCAGATATTCACGGAGCAGCCAACTGTTTCCTTGCTCTTTCAGTCTCGGATCTTCAGCTACCTGATCCGCGACGACGCGGAGGAGTTTCCGGGGACTCTGGCGTGCTCTCACCAGGGCAGCTTCAAGAAGCTGATGACCGGCGAGAATCTCATCTCACAGATGAGCAACTATTTTGAGTTTCTTTCGTCCAACGCCAAAAGCAGCAAAGCGTTGTGGACGTCGCCGTATCTGGACGCCTGGGGCCTGGGGCTGATGATAACTCACACTGTGCCAATACTCAGTCAAGTCACTGGCAAGTAAGTGGCAGCCTGCTATGTAATGGTAGACAAGTCACTGGCAAGTAAGTGGCAGCGTGCTATGTAATTGTAGACGAAAGCCTAAAATTGGTTATGTGTTTATGTAAAAAATGTAATTGATCCGATGTGTGGAGGAGCCTATGTTTTTTTTTCCTATTTTGGCGTACAGGGTTGGAACTTAACTTTAAAACATACTCGGCCGAATAATGATATAAATAACAAAACATGAAATTTCTACTCATCCGTAGGATACTTTTAACATTACGAGAAATGGATCGGGCCTCCGGGCGAGTTGGAACTTGTAACCATGGGCATAATATGTACCCAATCATTTTCTATTTTGAAGAAGAAATGTTTAACCACAGCACACTCCTGTCTGTTTATTTTAACATAAATTTGTATTTAGTATTTAGTGACATTTGTTTATGGATACATGGTTTGTCTTTCCCCACAGATACATAGGAGTTGTCGGTATAGACGCCACACTGGATGAAATTGAGAACTTCCTAACCAAACACCAGTGGGGAAATGTCTACTCCTTCCTTATCAACAACCAAGGGGAGACAATCTTCCATCCACGGTTGAAACCCAGTAAAAAGGTAAATCTGATATTTTAGTTGGTGTTGGAGCGAGTGATAGAACGTTTGAACTTCGGAGCAAAGGGCCCTAGGTTCAAATAGCGTCCCAGGAGCGCGGCATTAACATGATATTAATAGGATGCACTGTCTGTAGAGTGGCAATATTAATGCAGATATCATCTGTGGTCTGTCAGTACCAGCCGGTGCTCGCAGGTTTACTGCTACATCGGCACTATAGATGTTACAGGTTTCCTCTTGCTCTAATCTCACACGCTATAATATAAGTGAAAGAATCTTGAAAGCGGCTCAAAACCCCAATTTAAAAAATAATAATAATAATAATAATAGAACTGATATTTGAGTAAATAATATTGAAACAATTTTGTGTTTCGACCATTTATAATTCCTCTACTGTTTGATGATGTTCAAAGATTTTACTCTTAAAGATGATATCCGTAATGTATTTATGAGACATATTACCATTTTGTTTGCTATGTTTTCAGCTGCTAGACGACCCGATATTCATCCCAATCTCCCAGCTGGAGGTGGACAAGTACGGCAACCCTCCCGAGTTCTCCTTCATCGAGCGGGAGATGAGGGCGGGCAAGGAGGGACAGATGCACACGGGATCCAAAGGAACCAGCAAGGTCTTCACTCAATATTATAACACTTTGTATTTTGCTGCAATGATAGACATATCACAGACCAAAATAGTTCAGGGTATCGTTTCTTGAAGCTCTCCTATCTACCATGTAAGGACTCTCTTAGCAATTTCTAATACATGGGGATCATGCAAGGACTCTCATAGCAATTTTTAATACATGGGGATCGTGTAAGGACTCTCATAGCAATTTCTAATAGATGGGGATCGTGTAAGGACTCTCATATCAATTTCTAATACACGGGGATCGTGTAAGGACTCTCATAGCAATTTCTAATACACGGGGATCGTGTAAGGACTCTCATAGCAATTTCTAATACATGGGGATCGCTATACTCTCAGTGGATATGAGAACTTCGAGACACAATATCCTGGATGTGGGAGTGTGTTGTACAGTGGTAGGTGTCGGACATTAGAGCCAAGGGTACTGAGTTCACTCCTGCCATGAGAAACCCAGCAACAGAGAGGCATAACAACCATAATATTGATTTCAGATTTCAGGATTGATACTGGTCGCACTTTCTTCCATCAAGTTGGTATTTATGTCTGATTACTTAATGTCAGAATAGTGAACATGTTTTAAGTAGCTACATGTTGCCTGACTTCAAATGTCTGTTCATGTAAAGATATTTTTCTTTCAGACATTCTTTTATGCCGCATTGGAGAATTCTGAGTATTCGTTTGCCTATTGCCTGACTGAAATGGATCTTGTAAGTATAATAATAATAATAATAATAATAATGTGTATTTACATGGCACTAGCCTCCTTGTGCAGTAACATTATATAACAAGTACAGATCACTACACGTAACATTTTCCCCTGTCGTCTTTATCATTCATCCTTCATCCTGGTGATTTCATTATTTAATTGTCATCGCCTATGGGTGAGATATTTCCGCCGCGACGTAAAATATTAATTCAATCAAATAAATCATTATTTAATATATTTTGTATTAAAACTTCATTCATATTGATGAAATATTCCCACTGCAATGTAAAGCACTAATCCATTCATTCATTCGTTCATTGAAGAAGCTTTCCATTGTTAGGAATTCCGCCGATCTGAGGAGCCACTGGACAGATCTAAATACGTCCAGAGCTACTTCAACCTGCTGAAGGAATACAACAGTCCGCTACTTCGGAAAGACTTCCCTGGCGTGTTTGAACACATGGACGTCCGCGAGAAGGAGAAGCGATACCCCGGACTGAGGATATCGTACAAGTACTCCACGATATTCCTGCCACCCAAGACGTGGTGCGACCCGACTACGTACATGTATGACGACAACCTGGACAAGAAGACGCTGTTCGCTCACCGCTGGATCAACAGTGAGGAGCAGGACTTGGGCTGTGACTCCGGCAAACAGAAGTTTCATAAAGGAGTCAGGTACTTGCTTCAGAAGCTTGCAGGGTCCAGCTCCGACCCATTGCGTATTATTTGTTATTGCAAGATAAAAATAGAAAAGTATATAAATTAATAAATACGAAAATATTGAAATATTGAAAACCTGTAGGACATGCGGAACATGTAAAATTGATGTGTACAAGTATATTTATTTATCAGTTCTGATATGTTCTATCTTGATTTAAACAAAATATGTTCCTAAATAGACTACATTCATGATTGTTGGTAGATATTAGACAATCTTGCACTAATCTTTGACCGTATACAGGGCGGACGTATTGCTGAGTCAGCCGATCGAGAGAATCTGGGCCACGCGAGACTTCGAGTCCATCAACCAGATCAAGTGGACCAATGTGGGCTTCCGCAGTGGCGTATTCCGAACATACCCGGGTCATAGGTCAACCAGAGGTTACGACCCTACCAAGTGAGTCAAATGATAGCTTAGTTAAATATTAAATTATATTGATCCCTATTTGTTTGTTATTTTTTATTTTTTTTTTTTCATTTCTTTCTGTTTTTCTTCTTTCTTTTTTTTAGATTTATTTAGTTATTATTTTAAATTATTAATTAATACGTTGAATAATAACCACTGTTTCTGTCCGCAGACGGCCGTGGTACAAAAGGACCAGTGCCGCGCCTCAGAAGACGTCCATATCCACACCCTACATGGACGCGGCAGGTGTGGGCAAGATCAACACCATATCCCAGGCCGTATTCGAAGGCATGACGCCAAAAACAGACGATGAATGTTCCAATTTTGAGAAGGGGGCTCTCCTGGGAGGATGTCGATGTAACGTTGACAACGACTGTCTTATCAGTGAGTGGCGCCAGTTGTCTGTAAAGACACGTTCTGTTTTAATGTTATTTGCCACATTATATAGAGTGCATCTATTAAGACCACGTCAGAAATGTTAGACATGTTACTGACTTTCTATACATTTATTGTATTTTTAGCATTGTTTTGTGTTTGTCCATTTTTTCAAAATCATTATCCTTCTTCCTGCTAAAATAATTGCAATTACTGTGAATTAGGGCATTACTAGTTTCCTTTTACAGTTAGAAGGTTAAAATAACTGTTTTCTATTGGATTAAGATAAATTACTGTAATCTTATCTTTAGAATGCCTTTCTGACCACATGATCTGTCTCAGATTTTGTATCAATTCATCTAAATCATTAAATGACAGAAATGTTTGTGCTCTCATTTTTCCCTTAAGTTATGTCATATTTTTTATTGTTTGCTCCTAACATCTGTTATTTCGAAGCTAGTGTTCCAATTGCCACATGTATATTTTTGTTGTGTTCAGCATTCATGAAATTCTCATCCGATTATCTCCCTTTCCCAGAGGTCTGCTACTTGAGTAAAGCATCAGGTCCGAACTCTGACCACCGGCGGTGTGCGACGGAGCGCGTGGAGGCAGTGACGGGGCTGGACATCCTGTACGACGACTTCCAGAACAAAACCATGGACAGCATGCAGGCCAGTGACTTCCTCAAGTCCTGCGGCCAGAAGTACGAATGTCCGGACGGCGAGCCAGACTGCGAGACCAGGTCAGAACATCAAGTATATCTTGTCAACACATTTACACGTGTCAGACTGCAGTCATACTCTCATGCTAGCGGTAACACTCCAGAATCTTCCCTTATTTACCGCTGTCATTCTAGCACGGAATGTCCAGTTTCATGTTGGGGGCAGGTGGTAGGGCAGTGGTAGAATGTAGGACTTCGGAGCAAAGTGTTCCAGGTTCAAATCCCGCCCCGGTGGCCCTGCATCTATGTTTGCGATAGTTACCTTTCTGACACGATATTGATAGGATCCCCTGTCTGTACTGTGGCAAGCCACATATCATCCTTGGTCTTGTCAGTACCAGGCGGTGCTCACAGGTTTACTGCAACATTCAGTGTTATGGATGTTGTGGGTTTCCTCCTATCCTAAAACTGACAAGTTGTGATATTAGTGAAAGAATCTAGAAAGAGACTCTAAACTACAATTTAAAAATAATAAATTAAATTAAAGGCCACGAATGAAGTTATGTTTCCAAAATAAGTCTAGTTATTGTTTGAGTGTACCAGGTTAATAATTGCCCTTATCTCCCGGCGGCGAGCAGGTGCTACTTGTTTGACAGTGCTGCCTACCTGGTGATGGACCCGGACTTCCTGCTGGCAAGTAACCTGGACAAGAGCAAGTACTCGGGCGTGACGCTGGGCAAGAAGGAAGGCGAGGTGATGAAGCACCTGGTGTACAGGCACGGATTCTTCAAACGCAAGGAGTCCTTCGACTTCCAGGGCACGTGTCGCATCACACCTGCCGAGGCCAAGGTACGTTTTCAATTTTTGTCTCGCCCAGAGGTTATGATACCTTTTTGAGTCCGATTTCGTGCTTAATCAATGTTTCTGATGTGATCATTATAGCATACACTATCTGTACTTTAGCAGTGTAGTTGTTTGTCAGTCAGTGCTAGCAGGTTTCCTCCTACCTTAGCAATAGACTACAAAATTGCTAAAGTTGTAACAATGTACCATTCAAATTGCCATTAGAGTTCAGCCATTTCATAGAGGAGAGACAAGGACTGGGAGTCAAAAGCGATCGTAATGGCCTACACAGCCTATGTTTTTTCTCTCCTCCAGGTGAGCTTGATGGGAATCCCGAAGAAGCCAGAAGAGCTGGACGACTACTACAAGAACAAAGGCCCCATCCCCAAGTTCCACAGCGAATTTGGCTGTATTCAGGATGTGGTCAGCTACAAGGCAAACGACACAGCATTAGGTAGGACTTGAGTTCAAATTTATGGAAAAATACTGATTTTGAAACATTTCAGCCAATTTATTTGCCCTTGACATGACTCGGGTTCTGCAGCCCCCAGGAACCTGCTGAAATCACAATTGTCTATTGCCATGTCTGTACATGTAGCCGGGTGTGATACAAGATGCTCCTACTGGTCTCAGCCCTTTAGCTCAATTGGTAGAGCGTTGGACTCACAATCTAGCAATACAGGTTCGAATCCCAGGATCAGAATCAATGGTCCTCTGTTTCAATGGCACCCAAGGTGAATTGAAGCACAGGACCATTCTGATCCTGGGATTCGAACATGAGTTACTAAGCTCTACCGACTGAGCTAAAGACTATGTAGGTATGTAAGTCCTACCACACCACGTCTTTCTGCTCTTCAGGTCCGAGTGGAATGATCACGGGCAACGTGTCTGGGCCCTGCATGTCCGGCTTCTACTACGTGACAGCGCTGCCACTCACCAACCTGTACCTGCTGGTCATAGAGAACTGGAAGCAGTACAAGGCCAGCCTCTACTTCAACTTCAACTGCAAGATCACCAGAAGGTGAGACAGTCCTGTCAACTCACCCCCAACCCCCATCTGTGTATGGTCCCCAGGGAGTTTAAAGTGAGACAGTCCTGTCAACCCAACCACCCTCTGACCCACATCTTTGATACTACCCATGGAGTTGAATGTGTCAGTCCATCAAGCTGAACGTCTGAGCCCCTGACTACCATCTTGGTATACTCTCCAGGGATTTGAGAAGTGTAAGTTGAATGTAAGTTGATCCATTGGCTGGGAATAATAATGTAGTACTTTGATCATGTATTAGGGGGTAGGGGAGTGGATCCCTGAACTCTAAGCTCCACCCATCGACATCGACTACACCATTGCTAAGGTTGGAGTTGAGGTTACATTATTACCGGGTACGGCCATTTCATACAGGGGCATCCATTTTGTCCCAAAAAAATATGATTTTTTTTCTTTTTATACTTATGCATTATTCTAATGCTATATTTCAGCATAGTGAATTCTGGCGCATATCGTATCGTCAACGGCACGTGTGCGCACGAAGACACTTCCCAGAGTACACTAGCACAGGAAGACAAATGTCCGATCCTCAACAACCTCAAACTCAACTGCCACTACACAACCGCCGCCAACATCACGGCATCTTTAACCCTTGTGATGGCCGCTCTCATGCTATGTCTACTAGCATTCGACTGGTAGTTGTATGCGAACAACAGAGGGTTAAATCCCCTGAAAGTATGATTCACTTGAAGCATATCCTACATTTTTATAACCACTACTTTCCACACAACAATTTTACAGGGTAGATGACTATTTTCTAACATTCCTAAGGGTAATGTTTCATTGAAGCATATTTTCAGGTGGAAGTATAGATATATAAATATGTAAAATTAGCGGCATTTTTCTCATATTTGAGATGTACATAGATAAATGTGAAAATAGAGTACATGTGGATAATATTATTTCATGAGAATGCTTATTTTATTAGTTTTCACCTGGTAGAGTATGTTGAAGTATCTAAAGTCATTTTGTGCCAATTTGGTGTCCCAATTTGTATTCACTTTTGACAGACACAAATAAGCCTATTTTACAAGGGCTTCAATTGTATTTGCATTCAGTGATGCACCATAAAACATACTTATAAGCTGTTGTTTCAGACAAGAAAATAGTATTTGTTTTATCAAAGTTTTTGTTGAGTAATTACCGATATGTAGCACCGTTTTGTTTCAATTTTACATTCATTAATAACATTTACATTTCATATTTATTCGTAAGATTTCAGGTTACGGTATGCAGAGCAAGTATGATTCAGTGATTGTTGTGTTCAATTTCCCAAGATGTTATTTATATATGTTGCATTGTGAATCTATTAATGAAATAGTTAATATGTTAGATGATTCAAGTGCTTGTTGCACACTAGTATACTGTGCGCACAAATACTGTACATTATATTTGTCATATTACTTAATATTATTCTTTGAATAATTATATTATTATTAAATATATTATGTATTATTAATTAGTCCATTCATTGAAAATAGAGCAGTTTTAATGCATCTGTCATTTTATAAGACAGCAATGAATATCATTGTAATGTGCAAATATCAATATATTTGGTATTTCATCAATTAGTGAGTACCATGTTTTGTTATACATATTCTATTATTCGTGTTTGTTTTATGTATGATATTGCATGTTTTTAACAGTATCAACTAAGATTTATACACACGTCTAAGTCAATTAACATACTATTTATACTTTTGAGAAGTCGGTTGTCTCTGCATATAATGCCGAACTGATATGCCCTATACCACAGCGATTAACTTTCTCTCTACTTCGTTGATCACTCGTATGTTGAGGTTGTGAGTTAATGTTTGTATATTGATGCAGAGAATATTTGTTTATCTTCTAGTCGAGACTAGTGAGAATGGTTGGATTTGTAAAACAATTTGAGAAATTTACATGAGATTAATGACTAATCTGTCTGGAATAATATCTACATAATATATTGTCAGATCATCACAGATACTGATTTTCTATTGATGATTTTTAAGTTTGGTCAGGTTCCCGGTTTGGATTAAAACTCTGGACCTTTGGCGCCAAATTCTGACAATCTACCACAGTGCTACCCCAAACCATATTATTTTGTAGATACTATGCATAATACATAATCCTATAATAGTTGATTTGAATGGTTAAAAATAATTACAATCCAATAATAATTGATTTTTTTATTGTTAAAATTAGGTACATTATGTTAATAATTGATTTTTACTGTTAAAAATAATTACAATTTAAATGAGGTGTTACATGTTGGGAAGCCAATTAATGCTCCATATGTCATGTTTATAGATTTTAACTCGGTTGATAATACAAATAATAGTTAACCCTCTTTCTGCTGAATGAATTTAGCGATGACTTCTAAGCAGAGAGTGAGTAAGCCAGCAGCAAGAGGGTTAAAACAGGTCGGGGTGGATATGAAGACAGTTATTTTATGATTTATTTCATATGATGATATCAAAGGCTCAGAGTTTTGTCATAGTAAAAGTATGGCATGTATATTTATTAATCAATAAGAATATATTGTTTCAAATCATGTAGCACAATCTGTCCAACTAAGACAAATAGCTATGCTGATCTACTTTCTGATGTACAAAGGTGAATAGATCAACAACGTAATTAATTATTCGTTCCTTGATTACTATTTGAACTGATTGGTCCAGAGAAATTGAGTCTAGGTCAGCGAATGTCCGAGAATTGGATGACCAGCCTCTCTGTGAAGCTGTGATAGCGTGGACTTAATGCCAATATTTATTGTTTTATTTCCATTGTGTTTCTCAGTCTTTGATGTTTTCTTCTATATTTTATAGTCTGTGCTGTATATGAACTTGGTGCAATAGGACTAGTCAGACTGTATTTTAGCTGACCAGTATTCAGATTCATTGTATGGTTAACAAATTAATGGGAAATGTTAGATTTGTTGAAAGAATGCTAATTTTCATGTTACCTTTAAGATACATACACATGTTTTCTCTTTCTCTCTCTCTTATTCTCGCTCTTATTCTCTCTAGTTCTCTGTGTCTCTCTCCTCTTTTATTCTCTCTCTCTCTCTCTCTCTCTCTCTCTCTCTCTCTCTCTCTCTCTCACTCTCACTCTCTC
>JAUTBZ010088208.1:0-17059 GCA_032361785.1 Lepetodrilus galriftensis
GAGAGAGAGAGAGAGAGAGAGAGAGAGAAAGAGAGGATGAGATAGAGAGAGATAAAGAGAGAGAGAGAACGAGAGAGGAGAGAGAGAAAGAGAGAGAGAAAGAGAGAGAGATAGCGAGAGCGAGAGAAAGAGGGAGATAGCGAGAGCGAGAGAGAGAGAGAGAGAGCGAGAGAGAGAGAAAAAGAGAGAGCAGTACTTTAGAACCATGGCAATGCTGAAATATGATAATATCCTGCCACAGTTGGACAATGGACAGGCTACTCCACTCGTTTACTTTATTAGCAACCCTTGCTTTTCCCATGACAATTAATGCGCCATGCTGGGGAACAACAACAACACATCCTGACATATTTTGATATGATGCGTACTGGGCTGAACCACAGGTATCGATCTATTGCTCTCAGAACCATTGCACCACATTAGGTAATAACACTGATTCGTGGTAATAACATATTTTTTTAAATAAGTAAAATAAAATAAATAAATAACCTAACATATAAATGATCAGACAGTCCAAGGACATATCTAAACTTCTATTCAATCAAAAACAATAGTTAGTTTAGAAAGGCTGATAAGTCTCGAATGCTGAATAACATCACAATGTGAATACTCTAAGCGCACCTAAAATCACAATGTGTATACATGTATATTCTCTTTGAACTATTATATAGTATAGGCGAATAGTGGAGATCTAAGCGCATATAAACTGGTACTTGAACTATTAAAACATGTGCACCCTTTATCCACAGTTCGTAAATAATAATACCATGAAACTAACTTTGTGTTAAATAGTATGCAACAGAATATATAATACTAATTTCAAATACCTTTTATTATTGGTAACTCTGTAGACCACTTTATACTATCAGCGATGCCTAATACAGTTAGCATAATTGCAATTCTATTTCATGTTTCGTGTTCATGCGATCGGACAGCAGACTCAAAGGCCTCTTTTGGAAACACATTCTGGATCGACGATCTTCTCTGTGTATGTAACGTGTGTGTATACACCAGGGCTACGAACTTCTTAGCCTAAGAACAATTCGTAGCCATACTATAAGAATCGTTAAGATTGTCGTACGACACACAAAATAAATATATGATACACATAAAATGAAGATACGGACCAAATCATATTCACCTTTTATTTGTGTTATTTACATTAAATAATGCCTTTAATAAGTAACCACATAATATATAATGCAAATAAATGACAATGTCTTAATTGATGTACTTTATTATACGTGTGTACTACTCCATTCCCAATGAATATACATAATCCCCGATAGGAGATGATATTGATAGAAGGATAATCAGATGCACGTTTAACAATAGTACGTCCTCGGCAGACAACCAATTGGAAGCTTCTTCTTGATCTTGATGATCTTGTTAGGCGTACGGAGACCTTCACAGTAGGCCCAGATATCTCGGACCTCAAACTTTTCCGAACATTTGTGAATGCCTTTGTCGGTGCCTTTGTATGGGAAGTCGCGGAACCTCAAATAGAAACATAGAAGTTAATGTCAGTACTAAATAATTATGTACAAAACACGATTGATACTAAATGCTACATTATCCAATAGTAGGCTCATAGCTCATTCGCAATATAAAATAACTTTCAAAGTACTTGTTCGAATTTATGGTATTTAAAATGTATTGTTCAACCAAAATTCTGAAATTGAATGGAGTAACGGAAGACAACACTGTTCAAAGATATGTCCTACTGACATTTTCTATTATTTACTAAATAAATTTATTTCTATATAGGTTACAAAGAAACTTGCTATGGCATATACTTTTGGTAGAAAAACGATTCGATATAAACTGTATTGACTACATAACCATGATGATTTTTCAAAAACAACATGCACCAACGATGCAGTCCTCCTCAACATTATGCACCAACCATAAAGGGCAGTAACTCGATTTTGTTCCTAATGATCATGCACGCGGTTATCCCCAAGACGTCCAATCAACAACTGTTTTACTTACTTGCAGATATACACGGTTATCTCCTCCCCTGTGTTGGGTTGGACAACGTAACAGGATCCGCCGTGGCGCTTGAACCTCCACAAGGGCTTGGCCTCTGCTACACAGGTCCCCTGGGTGTCCGGGAAGAATGGCGTCTGTGATCCCGATACATCCACCTGATCAATCAGACCTGATCGACTTGCTAGTTCCTTTCTGACTTGTTCTCTGTATGTACACGTGGGCATTGAATCATTGACATGTTCAATAAGTAGACCACCATTTATGATATTCGGGTATAGACATGTCACATTACAATACAACGATACTAAAAACAGGAGAATTAACATAATCACCATGCATCTAAATGTTGACAACAGTATTTTATTTAATAAAACAACTTCTATTTTTATTTATTTTAATACATTAGTAACCGAGTATATAATGCATGTTAGCATTATGCGTCATAGTCGTCATCATCATCAGCATCAGCATCATCATCATCTGACATCATCATCAGCAGCAGCACCAACACCAACACCACCATCACCATCATAATCATATTCATCACCATCATCAAGGTTTTGTTCACACATCTCCATATATAACATTTGCAATTGAGCATGGAATTGTACTTCAAAAGTTTCGTAATTATCTGGATCTGCCTTACCCACGGACTAGAGAACGACAATCCAACCCCACTGGAGGGGATGTGTTCTCAGTACGGAGTCTTACCCAGGATATTGATGTTCATCAAAACCAAGAGCCAAACTCTTCAGCCTATGCAAGGAGTTATGGTAGCAGCTACCTCCACCCGGAAGTCGTGTATTGGACTGGTCTGCAAAAGCGAAATACAAGCATTCGATAATAGTATACCATTCAGATTAGGATATTCTCATAAGCCAATAATTGTGGCTGGATGGCCGGTACTATAACGCACACTCTATTGTGACACTGTAATAACATAATGTATTCTCTCTTTCTCTCTGTACTAAGTCACCATTTCTATATTGGGTGGGTGCTACTATGCAAACTGTGCATACCAATCAACACTTTTACTTTCCTATAATTATTCATAAATTGGATTTAAAATCTAATCACACCGAGGTATATACATATAGACTCACGTTAGAGCATTGAGTGCTATTATATAATTACATTACTTTGGGTGCATGTCAATCAACACGTTTATGTAGATCCATATTTTTATATTTTTTAAAACCTATCTGTTAAAATAATTGATTTGTCATAGACATCAAGAAAGGTCATCGGAACAAATATTCATATAGGTTTTACATAGCTATTGGTTTTTCCCGAAGCTAAGATTAATTTTAACTATAGCAATACAAATTCATTGGTTCCATTTTCCAGTATTGATGACAATTATACTATTCGCAGAATTTCTGCATTTTGAACCATGAATTAATATTTCCGAAAATATATACACACATGTTGCGTTATATACAGTAACAATGAATGTATGTAGTATTATATGGACTGGTGACGCACATACATGCAATCCTTAATTAACATACTACGCTAATATAAATGATTTAGACAATATACCCGTTAGTTTCTCTAAATAGCAACATAAATAGCCACAGACGATCTACGCAACATCATACATGTAAGAATAAATGGTTTACCCACCTGCATGTGAAGTCGCGTAGGGGTTACTTCCGGTTCCGGTTGGTGGTGGGTAATTGTGACCAGGATACAGTGTATCTTTCAGTGGTGGGTTTGGATAGTGCGTATCATCACGAGTTTGATATACCCGTGGTTGATCATCTTGTAGCTGGGAGACAGGCGGCTGACCATTATAATTGTTAGGATTTTGCTGGTAAGATTTCGGTGGGTATTGATTATCTTGGCCATTTCTACTTCCAGGATTATAAGAAACTCTCGGATACTGATTGGCTGAATTTAGATATGTCTTAGGATTGGATACCCGTTGATCGCGCTTCGCTTTAGAAGCTAAGAGTTGGTCGAGATGAGCGTATTTATAATGTCTTCTATTCTGGCGATATCTACGTGTTGGCCGACTTCGAATGATGACGTTATTGTGAAGGTTCTTGTTGGTAGTTTGTCCACGTCGAAATGAATTTGGATAGTAGACAGTCTTGTGTAGTTGGCGCCGAGGGAGATAATACTTTTGCGGCTCCGGAGTTTGGTATGGCCTTTGGTACTGGCTCTGGTATGGACTTTGGTTTTGATTCTTGTATGGACTTTGGTTCTGCTTCTTGTATCGATTTTGGGTCTGCTTCTGGTATGAAGTTAGCTGCTGCTTCGGGTGTGGGTTTTGGTACTGGTTTTGATATGGGTTTTTGTACTGATTTTGATATGAGCGTTGATATTGGTTTTGACGCAGTCTTCGATACGGATTATATGTATTCTTCAAAGTTCGGGGAGGAAGGCCTAAAGTAATCAAACCATGGATTCCACCCACACGGTCGACGCTGGAGATACCTGGCTTGTAATGGTAACTGCGGCGACGAGGAGCGTAGTAGTTTCTCTGCGTCATACCGGAAACAATGGATGCTACGCATGACACACATACCGCGACAACGACAGCTACCTGTTAACGGACATAAAAGATTGTTGATTTTGTAGATGTCGGAGGTGTAAACAAATACATCGCTGTTACCTGGTACCAAGACACCCATTAGAGCATATACTCCCAGGGAGTTGAGAAGAAAACAAAAATTAGAGCTCACTGATCCATTGTCTCGGGTAATAATGTAGCGTTCTGAGCGCCATTTAGATAATGGATTTGGTGTACTATAAATGAACACAATGTTATTATTATTATATAAATAGCAAAACGTGTGAAGAATATATAATATAATAGTAATAGCGGGGATCTATGAAGTTTTACTTTTGGAACTTGTTACCAATGTTGGGTACATGCATTTCCTGACACCGTGTAGAGAGTTGAGTGACATGCATCAAATCGTATTTTTGAATAGTGGTTGCAAATTCGTGTTTGTAAAATTACCTGACAGATTCTACAATGACATGATTTGTAACTGTTCGCAAATAATCCATTGTTAGAAGCATTCCTGTACAATTGGTTTTATTTACATCCTGCTTGATTACGATTGTTAATCATTAACTAATACGTCTGCCACCGCTAGCCATTAAAACATACACTAACACTAGGTAATACGTACACCAACACTAGCAATTACTACTCATACCCTACACTACCACTAGCCATTAACGCGTATACTACCATTAGTTAATGCGTACACTACTTTCTACATCGTCTATAGATAAGTAAAGTGTCATTACGTACACTAATTTTACAGCTGTATTTGAAATTAATCACCACGTACCTTCATTGTCACCTGTGCTACGCGTACTTCCAAGACGTTGTGCCTTTAATTCAGAGAATCAACGGGTACTGATATATACACACATATTAGCATGCTGCTGTGCCTTTAACGACGACGGGGCAACACGACGCCAGCATGGGAACTGCTGCTTTAATTACCTCTAGTCTGTAGGACGTTAGCATTTATTTGCCTGTATGTGGAAACTATGTAAATATGCTCCATGCTGTATAAGGAACCACATACACAATTAATGTTCAACACCATCAACTATACTAGGACACAATGGAACATATCAGGCCACGAGTAAATTGGAAACAGTAGGACAGTAGCATAGTATGGGAACATGAAATACTTGATTAATTATTCTTCATAATAAATTATTTTGTAATTCTTTTAAATAGTGTATTAATAATGGAAACAGTGCATACGATAGATGTTAATTATGTTATATGTGAAGTTTATAGCAATATTTAATATTTCCGAATATATGAATGCTAATGTATACATGACTTCCGCGTTCAGAAAGAAAGATGACCAACACACATTTAAATACTTTGACTATTGAATACCAATACAAATGAGCTTCATATAAAAGACGTTTCAAAGATGTATTTTTAGTTTTATGGATTTTTGAAATTTAAAAAAATGTAAAACTATATTAATGATTGAAAAGATTACAACGAAACGTCTTTGACAAGGACTTTCGTCCTGTTTGCGTGGCTGCTTGTTTATCTTTAGATGTAGTGGTTCTCGTCATACCTGTCCAAGAGATCACAAACAGTCATAATACAAAGAAGAAGCATCGACATTACAAGCTCTACATCCTGGTGTGCCCCAGGGTTCAGTCCTTGGACCAGTGCTGTTCACAATGTACATAAGACCTTTTAGCAATATCGCTCAAGAGCAGTACATACAGCAACATCAGTATGCTGATGACACAGTTGGAAACTATGCTTTCAGAATAATCACAATAACTAAGAAGTTTGATCGCATTACACCCAGACTGCTTACCGCTATCGCCATCTTGGAAGGAATTCGCGATGGCTCCATATCTGAAAATTCTTATAATGTTGTGATATATTTGTGTGTAAAGTTTTATGCTTCTATGAAAATATCCACATTGTTTTCCCTTCGCAGCTGGACTATATTATTGATGGCAGGATATTAGAGTTGTATCATTGTCAGGGAACTACAGTTTCATTTGTATCATTGCCAGGGTACTACGGTTTATTATGTATCATTGTCAAGGTACTTCAGTATCATTGCCAGGGTACTACAGTTTCATCTGCATCATTGTCAGGTTACGACCGTTTCATTTGTATCATTACCAGGGTACTACGGTTTAGTATGTATCATTGTCAAGGTACTTCAATATCATTGCCATGGTATGACAGTTGCATGTGTATCATTGCAAGGGTACTAGAGTTTAATGTATATAATGTTCATGGTACTACAGTTTAATCTATATCTATAGGCGCTGCAAGTGGAGATAATTATATTTAAGGACGTACCCAGTTTACTGATTTTGGTGATAAGCGTGCAGTTGAAATGTGCATGTTTGTTGTCTTGTTTACGTATCTTACGTTGCCTCACGATGTATTACCTGTGAACCATGAACAACATCTCTGAATCAAACAACACTTTAAGGATACGATTCTTTGTAACGTCGTATTAAGATGTTTTCGTGATTTTTAGTCACTATAAGGCATAGATTTATGTTAGCCTATCACCGGAATTCCTAGTTTTAAATTATATTCTTCGAAATTATAAAAATAGACATGACGCATTTGCGGCCGCTATTGCCAGGGTGCTACAATTCCATCTGTATCATTATTAGGGTACTGCAGGTTAATATGTATCATTTGCCGGGTACTACCGTTTCATCTGTATCATTGTCAGGGTACAACAGTTTAATATGTATCATGTTCAGGGTACTACAGTTTCATAGGTGCCAGTACTTTAGAGTTTAATTGATGCTATCCCAGGCAACTATAATTATACTATAGCCAGACAATCATTACTACCATATGCATACATTCCACATTATACTTGCTTCATCTTATATGACAAACCGGGCACTATTTCACTGCCTTATATACATGTAGTGCTGCATAACACAGTGGTATAGGATCTCCTGTCAAACATACTAGCTGATCACTATAATAAGTAAAACACGTTCGGTTGACATAATTAATAACGCTATGACGCTCATTATACCGGCATCCACAGGCAAGAATTCCGTGTGTACTATTAAGTTATGTGACTCTCTTATTAATATCTTGTATCTGTGGATGAAATATGCTTCGGATTTCTGAACGTGCGATCGTGGCGTCAGTGTGTTCAGGATCCGCTCGTACCTATTGACAGAACAATAACATTAACACAGTTTTGCGAAGAGTGAATCCACGATGAAGCTATAAACAAGTTGGACCTCAGACCCCGAGATTACGAAGCTGCTTGAGCGGGATTTCATGTTCAGATTTTCAAATTTCATTCGGGGATTTGTGAACAAAACCTTGAATTATGAGTTTGTACTAAAAACAGTTTCGTAATCTCGGGGCTCTATTCTTTGATGAAGCTAGCATATCTACTAATATAATAGACCATAAAGAGCTCGTAGCAATCAGCGAGCAAGATGCATACAAGAGAGCTATGGCATTTTAGTGGATACGATAGTTTCTTAAAGGCATACTATCACATATATTTATGGTTGTTTTGGACTAGTTCTTAGCTATAACTGCAAAGTACATTGACTTGACATACATATAATCATGTTTGTACTTCCAAAAAGCTTTCCACCGCTGTGTGTTTGACACATCTTCACATCAACCCTTCTGCGACTCTTAGAGTCTGGTTTAAATCAAACACGACCAACGGCTATTTAGAGATGATGCAAAGGGACATAACTCTGTTTGCTCGCACATTCGTACTGAAAACAGAGATGCATCAATGACGGAGATAAATAGCCGAACGTTCCCCTATTTAATATAAAATCCTATTCGTGTTATAACTATCGAGTGCTGGGGGATAAGTACATCACTAAATAACAACTTTTGGGTGGATAAATCAAGCCTAATTAGTCTCAGATCGAAATACGTTTGTCCGATTATACATGTTTATCAACTGTGATATTATGCCTTTAAAAGGATACCCGTGTAACTATACAGTCTATTACATCCGGTAAAACCGTTCTATACTACTTCTTCATTTCGCATGGTGTATGCAATGTCATGCATTGAGACACTCCTACATTAACGTGGTAAAGCTTGGACTGCCTGTTGGACGGATATGCCGGATGTAATATAATAAGCCGGATGTAATATACTATACGTTCCTGTAAGATGGGTACTCGTGTTCAGCAGGTCTCGGGCGAAAGCTTCCAAGTTGTCAGAGGCATGTATGTAATGTGATAATGATTTCCTGACGTAGAAACCAAAGCAGCAACAAAGATATAATTGTGAACATATTAAAAACACTGTTAATGCGCCATTGCATATTACAGTGGTCGCTATCCTCTTAGAAGACACTCCTTTTGATATACACCCAGTACTATAGGCATGTTGCTTGTTTGTATATAATACTCAAAGTAGTTTTTGAGCAGTTTTAAACTGGATTTTTTAATTATAGTATTCATTTAAATAGACAGTGTTTTGTAATTGATACATTAAGCAGAGCCAAGTTTCTTTTATGTATACTGGAAATGGACCCAAATCCCAGCATGTTTTGACTGTGTACAATCCCTAGCATATGTCCGTCTGTACGGTAAGGTTATTGTGCGCGTCTTGAAAGTCTAGAACGATCATCCACAGCAAGTGTCTAACGAACTGACGGTTTGGAACAACGCACTGAAAGAGTGATTACACAACAAGTGCAATACTTTATTATTAAAACTTGACAATACATCCTTTGGTAGAATTATTCAATGACATTCCTCGAAGCCCTGCAAAGCTACACCCAATTCGTGTGATTTAAATCAGAGAGCTTCCAGTAAAAGAACACAACACGTGTAATTTATTTGTCTCTTTAATGATAATGAACCATCTAGTGCATTAATGTAAATGCTATGGTAAACAACTAGTGGCATTCATTCGCTTCTAGACAACGGGACCGTGTCGATCAACATATACAGGTATTGCTGGTGACATTCGATAGTATCTGACATTAAGTGTAATCGTCATCATTCTTCGACCAGGCCAACCCCAGTGTCAATAGCCTCTTCAGAAACGCTCATAACGCTATGCAATTCAGTACAATATAATGACGATAGCAATATTGAATGTGTAAGCTAATGCTACTGAAATTCATAGTCGAGGTGATATGCATATATCATATGGATGTATGATAACATTATTTATACAGTTCTCAGATGCTCAGATACGGTGTACGTTTCACGATACACTATGTGTACGTATCTAACGTAGCGTTCACACAACGTAAGACTATCCCGTAGCGTTTTACGCTGGACCGGAATAGTGTAACGTGTCGCTTACGGCTTCAAAACTCTTGCACATGTGTTCAGTTACTGATAGAGCACCGTTCTAGGTAGTCCAAGACGTACAAGTCCCCGGATGCCGCCGTATCTGCTGAGATCCTTCACACCGGGGTTGTACTTGTAGCCTGTGTATCTCGGGTTCTGACCCGGGTACTGATGGTACGTCTGAGGGTACTGCTGAGCGGGCTTGTATTGTTGAGTCGGGGCCCTGTACTGTGCTGGGTATCCCTTGTATTGCGTCTGTTGTGGATACTGCGCTTGAGGCGCATACGCCTTGTATTGCGTTTGCGGAACGTACGCCTTGTATTGTGTCTGTTGAACATAAGGGTTGTATTGTGGACGGTACTGCTGTCTGATCGAAGCGGGAAGGCCGAGCGTTATCAGGCCAGAGATACCTCCGACTCTATCCAAGTTCCTCAATCCAGGCTTGTAGTATCCTGACTGAGGTAGATAGTTGGTCTGCCTGTAGCTTGGTGGTTGGTAAGTGTTGGTCGCCCTGTAGTTTGTAGTCTGATACCTGTTGGGAGGACTGTAGTTTGCAGCTTGGTATGGAGGGGGTTGCTTGTTGGATGACGGGTATTTGGGAGGGTAGTCGTTCGTTGGGGGGTATGATGGAGGAATGTTTGAGGTGTAATCCCCTGGTTTGTAATTAGGTTGGCTTTGGTGCGGATTAATAGTGTCGTCAGGGGGCGGGTATAATTGACCAGTGGCGGCAAGGGATAACTCCAACAGGGAGAACAGCAATAGTAGCGCCACCTAGGTTACAAAACAAAAACATTTTGAGTTAAGATACAAAAGTAAAAATTTAAGTCAATATTGAAAAGTTAAATTTATTAAGATTTTCAATATGGTTTTCAATATATATATTTTTTTTTATCACGCGATTTTTAATACGTGGAGATAAACATATAAATAACATATGAAAATATTGAAAACCATTGGGATATGATGAAAAGGTATTGTTGCTATAATGTGTACAGCTATGGTAAAGTATGGACATTTGCACAACGAGCACCGTGCCATGATGCGATGCCACACCGCTGACAGAACACTATAATACGTGTACATTGCATTCTGTTCTGTACAAAGGAAAACAACAACTACAAGCCTAACTGGAAACGCATTTTACTGCAATGTTACTATGTACTTGCTAACATTGTATCTTATTATCTACCGAGCAAGATTTAGCTGACCTTGTAATCTGATGAACTACCCAATTTTAAGGATGGCGTAATTGATCGTAATATATTGTGCTAAAATGAAGTTTGACAGTTATTCAAGTGTACGTTTAAATATATATTTTAATAGCAATAATTCTGCCCATGCATAATAATCGATACTAACTGTAATATTTAATAAGCAGTCTGCTTCTGGAAATTAACGTTAATATCTAAATTTCAACACACCTATATTTAACGGTTCATATCAAACTGTAAATATACTCATGCAAATATACATAGTTGTACAGCATAAGAAGTGTTGTCACTTTACTCGTGTGTGAACAAACCTAGATTGAATATGCTGGTAGAATTTCCCGAATATGTGCGTGGTATGAATACTATTTAAATGTTTTGTTCTATATATGTCATTACAATTGTCTTCCTATTTGACAAGATTATACAATCAATATTTCTCTGCATCATAACACCTAATTGGGTTTCTTCTTCTTCTAAATGAACATGATGTAACCTGGGCGTTTGACAGAGTAGTTGTAGCTAACATTGATTGCAAGGAGAACATTCGGAACCGATACAACTGTAAGTCTATTGTATAAAACAGTTCTATCTCTACAATACTTGAGAATATGGTTAGTTAAAATGATTGTAGCGATACAAATGGTTCCATGCAATAAGACTTACACCTGTAGCTTCAACTGTTCAGTGCAACTGTTAACTACCAACTTGAAAATCTTACTGACTTGTATATAGTCAATTACAGAAAGTAAATACATTATTATTTAAAAGTAATTGAAATAGTTTATTTTAAATGACCTGATGTCAAATATATCTATTGTTGTTAAACCACGTAGCCATAGGAAACACACAACACGTTAACGATTGTATTTAGAGAATTGAAACATCCGTAAAATAATATGTTATTACAATTATTTGTAAGAAAACATTAAAGCAAGTACGATAAGTGTTAATTAATATACAAATCTAAAGGACATGCATCTCCCATATAATAATACCCCCCTAGGCTGTGCCTATAATGTACATACCTTCATTGTCACAAAACTCTGAGAAGCTCTTCAACGTGTTACGTCTATTTCTCGCTAACGACTAACGTTGTCTTTCCTTTAGCCTTTTTATACTGTCGATTTGTCACACCTAATGTTATTGCTTAGCAATTGACAAGGACTCTCCCCTAGGTTATTTTACAGCTGTATTAATTCTCTAAATAGTTTTCCAAGGGAGAGTTTATTATTTGGAACAGCATGCTGGTCAAACGTGCTGGGGGGAGGTCACTCTGATTTGACATCGACGGAAACAGACGGGCTTTGTCTTCACTGTGGAACTACGATTTCGACTGTGTTATGGTGTGATTGTTTAGATATCGTACTGATTTAATGTGTTCTTGTAAGGCAAAACAAAGACTGCGTTAGATAGATGCACAAGGCTTATGCACTGCGTCAACCCATCTCAACGACAACAACAGCGTCGTGCGGACAATTAAAGAAAGGAAGTTGCAATTTTCAGTAAACAATTTTGGTAATCTGGGTATCGTTTCTGGAAGCTCTACTACGAGCCCGTAAACACTATCGTAACGATACATGGCGACCGGACACGTAGGAGAGCGCTATGGTTTCATAAAGAAAGTAGATATGAGAGCTTCGAGAAAGCATACCCTATAGCTGTGTAAGACATCGATATAAGAGTTTATCACCCACTACTGGCCTCGGAGTTTGGTTACTTTGATCAACTCGTAGGATAACATTGATATCAAAAGACGCTCGGTAGAGATTCTCTATTTACCGCATCAACGATAAACTGCAAGAACGTTTGTAATAATACGCATAACATAACATAACATAATGCAGCGTTGTATGGATATTGTTACATGATCGCGCATGACATTTTCCGTTTTGCGGCAATATAACAACCAACAAGAAACACATGAAGTTATGTTTCATATAAGACGCGTACATTCTAGCATATCATTCAACACGTCATAATCAGCCGGGAACACAACATTTAGTTTGTAATATAAAATCCATGTCATAATATTAATGATTATCATAATAAAACTAATCAAATAAAATATCCAAATACATTTTCTTTGGATATCTTGAAGCAAGTCAATATTAATTACATCCTTCCACAAATGCAAGTGAAAGGGAACAGCCTTAGATATAGACGAAGTTAGAGATATATTGTAAGTATGACACAATGTTGAGCTCGGTAATGAAGGCTTTCCAAAACTTGCATTGGTTGAAATTATTTGTAAATCGTTATAATTGAGTGGATAATACGCATGGCATCTCTAAACCTTCCCAGGTTTGTATTTTTCATCGGAAATAATTATAACTTAATCCATGTATCTGAGTCAGCTAACCGTGAAATACACATGTTTTAATTTGGTGCGAACCTAGCGTGATCAACTTCCGGTTCTTGCTTACAGAATTGCAGCTGTTAGAAAGCGTTTGTTTATGAATGTCCATACTCTCACGAATAGTATATACTGTACCGTTGTGTTATGCATTGTCGGGTATAGTGATTAGTGTCATTAGTGAATTGCTTCATTAATAGCATCACAACTATACCATTGTGGCCTATTTCAAATAATGTAACGTTGTCATACCTAGAGAGGGCTATTGCCGTGCATTCCAGAACAGCGTCGATACCACTACTACTACTACTACCACTACTACTACTAAAACAACAATAATAATATATTAATATAGATACTATAGATAAACAGACCCGGTGCCATCGACGACATATAATACAGTATATATCTATAAAATATGTTGTCGATGATTTATTTTATTTGATTTGTTCTATATTTTATTTTTCCAAATAAAATCACTACGAAATATAACAATAAAACATTCTTTAACAAATCATGACATTAATTTATTTTCATAAAAGTATGTATTAATATATAAGGTAATATTATGACAACCTTAATACGATCCGTATACATATATTGCGAAAAAATAATAACATATAACAACATCGAATATATTGCTAGCCTCTGGTAGAGTGAATCTATTTCTTGACGTGCAATTGATGGTGACACAGTCATTCAGAAGAATGTTTATCAATGAGATCATAGATTATAAGATGATGAGATGTATGAACAGTTAATACGACTGTTTAATACCTTGTAATTGTCACCACATACCTTAAATTACGATAAACTTCATTGACGTTAAACATTTAAACACCGCGTGTGTCATATTGCCTACATACGTCTTTGTAATGTGTGAAGAGGGAGGGCATGTTGTAAACTTGTATACATGTAATTTGTCCGTCTTGTTGCCTGCGTTACACTCCAAAGAAGGTATTGTCTAGGCCCTACCTGTATTTGGACAAACTACTATCGGAAGGCTGAATATCGGTAATACATTATAGTAAAATAAATACGTCGATTCTTGCTAATACATTTTACTAAACTAATAAAATTACGTCCATTCATGATGTCTTCATCGTAAGAACATTAATGAACTGTGAAAACACGTGGAAATCATATATATATGCGTATATGTATGTTAGCACGATTCATGTATGCGTTATATATGTATCTGTTCTTGTATATATGATCATAAATAATGTGTATAACTATTAGTGTTATATTACAGGTACGTTTCCCACTATTTCTAAAGGAAACCCTCCGTTGGATTCGAAGTAGTTTCATCGCAGTATTAACCCTCTCCATGCTGAAGACTCCAGACAGGCCCTAAATATCAGTGAATGTGCTTATTCAAGCAGGGAACATGCGAGGAAGAAATGGTGTGACAACCTTAATATAATCCGTATATAATGCGAAAAATATAATAAAATATAACAACATAGAATATAGTGATAGTAAGAGTCATATTTATTACACAAAAGTGAAAACATGGATATCTGTATTTACAAAATATATACTTCATTCATACGTAAATGAGAAAAATGATAACGTCAATCGTAATTAAACATATACGACATAGCTAAGTAATCTATGACATTTATCGTCATATCTTGCTATACAATCAAATATGTATGTTTTCTTACAAATAGGCATTTGTTTTCTGATGAGTATTAATGTTGGAATAATGAGGATTGGGATAAGCAGAGTTAGGATTAGAGTACTTAGGGTATTGTTGTCCTGGATAGGAATTACTGGATTTAGGATTGTGTTTTCCTTGGTGTGAATTTCTGGGCTTGGGAAGGTTTGATCCGGAGTAGGAATTATAGGACTTTGGAAAGTCTGTTCTCGGGTAGGAATTACTAGCCTTCGCAATGTTTGCTCCTGGGAAAGAATTACTAGCCTTTGCAATGTTTGCTCCTGGGAACAAATTACTGGACTCTGCAAGGTATGCACCGGGGTATGAATTACTGGACTTTGCAATGTTTGCTCCCGGGTATGAATTACTGGACTTTGCAATGTTTGCATTCGGATAGTGAATACCAGATGTCGCAAGGTTTGCACCCGGAATTGAATTACTGAACTTTGCAAGGTTTGCACCGGGGTATGAATTACTAGCCTTTGGAATGTTTGCTCCTGGGTAGGAAAGTCTAGATTTCGCAAGGTTTGCACCTGGAATTGAATTACTGAACTTTGCAAGGTTTGCACCGGGGTATGAATTACTAGACTTTGCAAGGTTTGCTCTCGGGTATGAATTACTGGACTTTGCAAGGTTTGCTCTCGGGTATGAATTACTGGACTTTGCAAGGTTTGCACCGGGGTATGAATTACTGGATTTCGCAAGGTTTGCACCCGGGTATTGATTATTGGATTTTGCAAGGTTTGCATTCGGGTATGAATTACTAGATTTTGCAAAGTTTGCACCGGGGTATGAATTACTAGCCTTTGCAATGTTTGCTCCTGGGTAGGGAATACTAGATTTCGCAAGGTTTGCACCCGGAATTGAATTACTGAACTTTGCAAGGTTTTCCACCGGGTATTGATTATTGGATGTTGCAAGGTTTGCACCAGGGTACGAATTACTGGACTTTGCAAGGTTCGCACCCGGGTATGAATTACTGGATTTTGCAGGGTTTGCTCGTGGGTATGAATCTCTGAAATGTGGAAGTTGTACTTCCGGGTAGGAATTGCTGGATTTCGGAATATGTTCAACTGGGTAGGAATTAATTGATTTTGGAAGGTTTTCCACAGGGTACGGACTACCGCCATTTGAAGCATGTTCTTCGTGTTGGGAAATTGGGGACTTGGGAATAGAACTAACAGCATATGGATTGATATTCGGTTCAGACTTTTGACCAGTAGTGGAGAAATGTAGGGTATACGGGTTGTTTCTATTATATAAATCTCTTGTGGACGGATTACCAGTAGGAGTAAACACATTAGGTTTTGGAACATGGCGATGAATGTTATCATTGGACTTCGCGTTGAATTTAGGATAATTCGTAGTAGCATGTCTATTGCTTTTGTGATTATTTGCATTGACATAAGCATTTCCAGAAAGAGGAACTTTGTTATTTGTATTCGAGTTTGCAGCTGAGTAGGGCTGTTGTTTTGGAAGCTGATAATTCTTATTTGAGTAGATACCCCGTTGACCATTGGAAGGATGTTGTTGGTTCGAACGATGTTCCTGCTTAGGTATATAGGAGTTCTGATTTGAGTAAGTAGGAGGTTCGTTGTACGGTTTATTATTGGAATGGACAGGCCTGGTGAATCTAGGGGGATTTGACCCGCGAACTGTGTTATAGCCGTTGGAATTGCGTTGTGGCAGATATGAGATACTTGAAAGATGAGGATCGTTGCTAAATTTGTCTTGAATTTGATGTATACCTTGATGACTATCATATGTAGTTTTATCTGGATATGACGTGGGTTTAGTATTGTAATCGTTGTTAACCCTATCTTGAGTTTGATGTATACCTTGAGGACTATCATACGTAGCTTTATCTGGATATGACGTGGGTTTAGTATTGTAATCGTTGTTAACCCTATCTTGAGTTGGATATGCACCTTGAGTGTTATGATACGTAGATTTATCACTATATAAGGGTTTAGCATTGTTAACCCTATCTTGAGTTTGATGTATACCTTGAGGACTATCATACGTAGCTTTATCTGGATATGACGTGGGTTT
>JAUTBZ010088319.1:0-17054 GCA_032361785.1 Lepetodrilus galriftensis
TAGTACTCGACCGGAAGAAGGGTATAAGACAGTTACATCCACACTTTCCTTTATGTATCGGTCAATATCCCAACAGCTTTGGTCGTGATGCCTCGGAGACCCCACTACCAAAACTGTAGGGATATTGACCGATACACCAAGGAAAGTGTGGTTGTAACTCTTATTTGTATTCCTTTCAACTCCAGACTTTGATGAACCTAATCTGGAGAACCCATGTCATGTGTACACAGTCCAAAGTCAGTTTGACTGATATGTTCTTAGTTTGAATGCATACAATCATATATAATATACAGTAGACCTCGTATATAACGTACTATAATTGGGACCGGCTATTTTTGTCTGTTATATGCGAAGTCCGTTATATGCATATCCCGTAATTAGTGCGACAGGACCGGGACTTTAGTATTTTATATGCAAGTGTTGGGATTATGTGAGGCCGTTATATGCGAGGTCTACTATACTTAAGAAATGACCATCATTGTCTGTGATTGTATGCCTTTAACCCTCCGCTTGCTGAATTAATCTAAAGCACTACTCCATAGGGCATCTCTGGTTGCCTTCAGCATGAAGAAGGTTAAATATCAATATTGGATGAAGCCAACCTCTACCAACAGGTTGTTGAATTTCAGTACCTTCATTCAACCTGTGTGGAATGAATATAATGAGTGGATCACCTTACGGTAAGTTACGAAGCAGAGGAGAAAGAGGATAGGATGAAGCATATTATTATAGCACAAAGGAATTGTTTGAGAAAAAACTCCATAGAACACAGAGAACACAAATCAAAAGTAATGAAAAAAATGTTTACTCGTCAACTATACATGTACAATGTAAACAAATAAATCGTACCAACAAAATGTACTGTATATGATAAGACTGTTAGCATGCATGCACATGCATTTGACTTGGGGTGGAACAGCACATCATAACACATCAGGGGGGGTTCTGACATTAATGGTGCCCACGACTTGCGAAACCTGGAGGGACTGTATGCCTTTAATTTGTTTCAAATATAAAGAAATAAAAAACTAATGGGAAAAAAACGGTAAATGTAAAAGTATATAGATTAATATATATCTACATATATCCATTTTGGATTACGAATATTGTAATTTATATCAAATAGGTCAGTAAAATTTAAAATCGTATTTCCAAAATTTGAAATGGTAAATTTGACATTTTCAACCCATCCAGGTAAAACTCCAGCCAGTCGGTCTCGTATAGAGACGTCATTTAACAGGAGAAGGGGAGGCAAGTCTGGCCACCACATCAGTGCTGTCCACTACAAATAAAGCTAGCTGTCACACTCTTCTTACATGCAATATATACCACTGCTACATATAGAATACACACGCACACACATGGACACAAATTTCGCTGATATGATCAACTTCCAATAAGATCTAAATTAATAGCAATTCGAGACAAAGGCAGTATTTTCTATTTTATAACAAAACTTCAAGGTGATATGTTACCAGTTTCTGAAGTTATTATTTTATGTTCGTTATTCGAAGATTTTATCATCATGATTCAATATGAGATACATAGTCAGCATGAGACATGGACCAACAAGCAAACGCTGGAAAACTGGACGAAATAATAAATATAACAAACAATGATGAGCAAGATGAATATTCAGATTGATTAATAAGTAAGAACTAACAAGATCAGGTGGGTATCTGTGTGTGTATGTATGTAAAAAGAGTTAAAACATTTGGGTTGTTTATTTTGTATTTAGAAAATATTATTTTTCATTTAATTTACAACAAGCATAAGAAATACCACGGAAGACCAGCAACTGATTCTCGAATAAAATACATTATACTAGACGTCTATACACTTTTTGATTTTGGAAGTGAGATTACATTGGAGATGTAATCCCAAGTTTGGCATGTAAAGCAGGACATTGAGAGCAGATTGTCTGAAAGTCAGTAACATACTCGCACACATGTCCAAAACACACCTGGGCCCGGATTCTCGAAACTTCTTAGCTAAGAATTTCTTAGTGAGAAAAGATCTCATAAAAAAATAACATAAGCAGAAAACCAGTTAGGCAAATTCTTAGTACTTGCGAACTTCTTAGGACTTGCAAAGTTTCGAGAATACGGGCCCAGTTGTAAGTATTAACCCTGTACAGTACCAGTAAGCCAAATGATAGCAATTAATTTAGTCCGAGACTACAAACTTCACGACACAGTCAAGTAAAACCTTGACACAAGTTCTAATCACTTGGACAGAAATACACTAAATCTCATACCAGTAAATTGTTTTCCCATTACAAAAGGATGGAAGCGGTTGTAAAATGATAAAATCCTATTGAGATTTTTTTCCCTAACCCATCTTGATAACCAGATTAAACCTGCTAAAGATATAACAAATATTCTACCCTGTTTTCATACAGAATGCATATTTCAAAATGGAGCAATAGGAGAACATAGCTATGAGAACTACGGTAGTCATTCAGTGAATACAACAAATTTGACATGAGAATTGTTTAACAGGGAAGACTGTCGCTCAAAATTGATTGAAATATTACTTTATGTCGCAGCGGAAATGTTTCACCCATAGTCAGTAATGCTCGTTACTTCCTTCTGGCCATTTTCAATAAATAATATACGTTACATGCCTTAGTTGAACGAGAAATTACTTTCCAAATATTGGGTATTAGTTCCATAGTAGTTAAATGAAAGGTTGTTTCATGCGAGTGAAAAATGGCTACATGCTCTCATAACATTAATGTTGTAACATTGATGGGAAATGGTTACTGCAAAATTTGTTTAATATGACCATTTTGTCACTCATCCGATATGCAAAGTAATCTAGCTAGGTATAATTTCTCGAAGCTCTCATATCCACTATGAGACCATAATGCATTCTCGTAAGTGCACAATCCCCATGTATTAGAGATTGCTACGAGAGTCCTTAATATGGTCTTGTAGGAGATATGAGAGCTTTGAGAAACGATACCCTGATGTATAACTTGATTTACTGAATGTTGCAGCAAGGGTCTAGTATCTACCTAACGGTACATATATCTAAATATCATTTAGGATTCTCCTCCTAATTCCATAATGTGTACAAATTTAGATCCAATATTTTGACCATGGAAGAACTAATTTTGGTTTGTTAAGAAATGCTTGTAGGGACATTTTTGCACTGTTTAGATAGTTTGACAGTACAAAATGAAAGAGATGGTATTTTTGGTAAAGTTTTGGCATTTCGTACAGAGCACTGGCTGATGTTCCTGACAATACAGGATCAGTCAAGGCGATCTCGAAATCACTAATAACATTCACAAGGACCTGGGCATCTTCAAGTTAAATCCAATGCATTATCATAATCAGACATAGTAATAAAGACTAGACAGGACAACAGCAAAATATGGTTTTAAAATAGCAAATAAATAGATTAAAAAATATGAGACATGAATATACAGTTGTTGAAATAAAATGTAATCAGTATTTTCAAACACTTGATTTTCAAGTCATTAAAAATGTTTTAAACATAACCATTGTAACTAGAGGCTGTCTACCTTGTTTTTGCAATATCTGTCTAGACATTATCGAGATAATAGTGACGTTAGTCAGAATTACCTTGAATTATAAGGTTGCCTGACCAAGTCCTTGTTGAAGGCATTGAAGGTAACATTTATCTTTCTGTAATTTTAATGATTTTCCTTTTACAATTTTAGTAAATTTTTCAAAATTAAAATCAACGAAATAAAAGTGAAAAATAATTGCATCCAACATCTTTGACAAGAACAAAGTCTGAACATGTCGACTAGAGAAATACATTCATAGGTGGAGAAGTACGAACTGCAATAATACGTAAATCAGAATACTCTAATAATATGTATATTATTATTAGAATAATATAATGTTCAAGAAAAAGGAAAAGCTTTAAATGGATATGTTCAGCTGGGGTAGTACTGAAACATATAATAATAATAATAATAATAATAATAATAATGAGTGGATAAGGAAATAGCATTTAAATATTTTTCACAAAGCTTTTGATGTTGACTAGTAGTGTAATACATATTCAAATATTAAAGAGACAATGTCCATACAGTTGTTGATAACTGTTTCTCATTGATTGAATTAATGTTTTACGTCGCAGCAGGAATCTCTCACCCATAGGCGACGATGAAATGTTTCCGATGTCAGTAGCAAAATTATCAATGATTATCCTCATACTAGTATTTAACTACTAGTATCTTCCTGCCCTGAATCATCCAATGAGATTAATCCAATACATGGAAGCCTGGCAAGTCAACGGCAACGTAACGGCAACGCAACCAACAACATATCAACACCTATACAGACACAGTCTCTTTAACATGTTAAATTTGGCAATAATCGTCAATCTAGCACCCATTCAAACCTAACGTAAGTAAATCTTACAATACTATGGTGTGGATATAGGTAATAATAATGAAGATTTGCACTTAAACAGCAATTCAGATACTGATCAGTAATTGTAAATACCTTTGGACTAGAATCTTAACCAGTGTATAATCTGCACTAAGTTTGACAATGACTGGAAGTAGTACAGAGGGGAAGTCCGGCGTGTGAACTTTGCGACTAGATGAGGTTGAACATATCTTTCAGAATCTTCCTAGTGTAAAATACAAATAATAAATAATAGAAATGAAGGCATATTTCAAACATGTTGAAGTCACAGTTACAGTCACAGTCAGTCAGAGTCACAAGTCACAGTCAGTCGTCCAGGAATATGTACACACATTATTTCAGAAATGTTTCACATGTAGCAAGACATGATTTGGTAGATTTAGTCACTGGTCCGAATTTGAGAATTTTGCACTTATAGCATGTAAATCTTACGTAGTATTCTGTAGTACGAAGACAGTCTGGCATTAAACTGCCATTAAAACCGCCCTAATAGCGTTAACATACATGTTAGGAAATATCAATTTCAATGTTCTATTAAAATTCAGCAGAGGTCAATACAATCTTCTGTGGTTTTGATTTGTAAAACATATGATAATCTTATTAGTAATACTTATTAGTGATGCAAGTATTGCTCATATTTTCTACTGACTAGGAACACGAGGACTTATTGAATGTAGCTTCAGTTGTTTCCCTTTTCTTGACTAGCAATGCAGACCATTATTGTAGCTGACCAGATGAACGGATATCACAAGAGGTTTGAAACCAGGAGTACAGCACAGAACCGAGGCAGCTGCTGACGGAGACCGACGGCGACGCGCACGGATGGACAAACACGGACACCACCCCAGAATCTCAGTGGTAAAAAAATATGCAGGTATCATCCAAGTGACAATCTGGAGACAGAGACGCAAATGTTACCATGGTAATGGTTGTGCTGAATGATGGAATGACGTCATCGCCGCCGCAGTCACACACTGCGGCACGTGGAATCAACAAACCATTCCTCGAATAAACACGTCACGTAGAGGTCAGTGACATCGCTCGGCACGGCCCAGCATGCTTTCTGCGAATTCTCGTTGCAGTCTTGATATACACAAATCATTTTCAGTCGGACAGCTCTTGAATCAATACTTCAAATGATTCACTTGTGCCAATTAAAAAACAAAATCACAAAATTTGTTCTGTATGTCTATGGTAGCAATCACATTGCTTAAAAATACCACAAAATATTTCATGGCGATCCACAACTATGTTCATCAACCAAGCCAACCACATATCTACATAATGGTAGGTGGCTTCCATTAAAAAAAAACGATTGTCCAAATCGTGAAAACTTCTGAAATTAGCTTCTAGCAATGGTACCCGATATCCAACATGTTCACGGTGAGTAGCAACACATTTGACATTCACCGCTCCACTCATGGCAAGATTTAGGTGGTTCTCCAGTTTAAAACTCTGGTCCCATCTTAACATACATCTGCTGACATGACAACAATACTGCCGCACACAGGGTCCTGTGTTGGAGATGTCTGGGCTCGCTCACGGCAGGTGAATACTGGTGTCGGCAGGCTGTATGGGTGGCAGTTCCTCCGTGATGCCACCCCAGCGGATCCAGTACTGGTGGTTGCGCCACGTGACTCTGGGATTCCAGTGCGCCTGGAAGATGATGTACGGAGACAGCAGCTCGTTCATCAACCACCCCACCACAAACTCGAACTTGGAGAAAGGTAGTGGTCCTCGCTGAAACGTAATATAACCATGTTACTGATTTGTACATTGCAAGAGATCTGTAAGAATGTAGATTATCAATTACAATTCTTGTATCAATATTTGCACCGATAATTGCACATCTAAGATAGTATAAAACATATTTTATAAAAAAATGGAAAATTAAGTGAGCGAGTGATTATGGAGTAGTTGCTGCAGGAATCTTTAACCAATTTGCAATTTGAAGATTAAGAGATAGTATACAAAGTATACGGGAGGGAAAGCTGGACCTGTACATGGCAAGTGACTCCAGGATCGGCTAAGCGTACCTGTATGACTTTCATCAGGATGTAGTCTCCGAGGAACCAGACGAGGACGTGGATGAGGAAGAAGACGAGCGCGGTCCACTCGAACAGATACGACACGGCCCACGACGTGATGGCGCCCAGCACCATGCACTGGAAGATAGGTTCTATCAAGATCGTGTACGGCACCACGGACACGCGCAACTTCGTCCATCTGATCAGAAAAAAACATTGCATATATTAAATATACATAGGTCTCGTCAATTTATTTGTTTTAAAACTATCTTTATAAAAATAAAAAAAATCTGCAACATTCTTTGAAAAGGTCTACATTACATAATACATCTTCTGATTACATTAACAATTTTTGTGGTAACATTAACATAATTACAAGTAAGTGGAATATATTCATCTTCTTAATGCATATACATATTGCTGCTTGCTTCTTATCTTCTGTAAGTCCATTACAAGTATATCAAATCTTTATTCTGCAATATCCATAAATCTGTTGGTAGGTATCGATAATAGTATTTATATCGATAATCTTTACTGAATATTTTCCATTGATAACAATATGGTACTGTACCTGACGATACGTGCGTGGAAGTGCGAGATGGAGTACATGCCGGAGTTTTGCTGCGCTGGCTGGGAACTGAGTCTCACTCTCCACCCTCTGTAAACAAAACAAGCAATGCTCAGTGTTAGTAGTCGTAGTCTAGTAGTATCTGAATAGCTCTGCTTATCCAGACCCAGGCTACTGAAGTGCAGTCATACATATTCTCTTGTGAAAAGGATGGTATTTCGAGATTGGATCTGAATATGTTAAATATTCTGAGGATTCCATATATAAATATATTAATCAATCCAAAGTTCAAACATTCAATTCAATTCAATTCTTTATTGGCCTTTAACTTTACAGTTAATCAGCATACATTCTACCGTTGCTGTACCACCCGCTTCTATGATGGTGTAATTACGACTGATTTAACCCTCTCCTTGCTGGAGTGGTCCTAGATACTGCTCTTTAGAGCATCTCTATTTGCCACCAGCAGGGCGAGGGTTAAACCAAAATAATCAGGTACAGTAGTCGGTGCCATTTCAAAACAGTTACTTTCTTTCCGAAATAACCCGAGTGATGAGCGTACCTGTCTAGGAAGGCCTGCGCCATCATGAAGTCCTCGGCCAGGTATTGTCCTAGATACTTCATGCCACCCGCCTCATCCAGGACGTCCTTCCTGAACAGACAGGACATGCCCGTGGTGCAGTTGATGCCCACTCCATTGATTGACAAGTACATCTTGGCATGCTGCGTGCCAAAAAATATCTGAAAGACATAATTTCATATACATGATATTTGGGACCCATAAATGGAATGAATGAACGAATTAGTGGTTTAGGTTACAATGGGAATTACATTGAAAATTGAAAATTTTAATGATTTATTACTCATATATAAAACTGGAACAATATTGTTATGGAATTAAATTATGTGTTTGTCATATATGATTAACGTAATACAATACACTCTTTCCATCCAATTTGGTCATAAATGAGCTAATAATAACTAACTTCCAAACTTCAATGACTATGAGTGTTACGGAAGACGTCACAAGACAATTAACATCCTGCTCCCCAGATTGAGCACAATCCCTGCTGAAGGGGCGGGGTCTCCGACCACTCACAAGCAGGAAGAAGATCGATGGACCCACCTTTTCTATATGCGATGAGAAGCCCTTCCTGTCGCAGATGAACGGCAGTTGGTGCACGAGGCCCGTCTTCTCCGTCATACACAGGACCATGTCCAGCAGTGTGTCCTCGCCCACTGAAACACGCGCAGACATGTCACACCGACTCACAGACATGTCACACCGACTCACAGACATGTCACACCGACTCACAGACATGTCACACCGACTCCCAGCTCAACAGGCCTTCAGATTACGAATTTTGACTACGATTTTATGTGCAAGCTCAAATTTGATATGAGGTGCACAAAACCTTCAGTTGAGCATGAGTTTGTACTAAAAAATGTTTCATAATCTTAAGGCCTGTCATATTGTCTTTGAATTTACATTAGAACTTTGTAAACAAATTAAAACTAAAATGTTTTAGCATTTTGAGAACATTATTATTGTGAGTAATAGTGACAATGTTTCATGAATACTTACCCTTTAAGCCGCTATCTGATATGAGTATAATGTCATGCTTGGCGGCTTCATAACCTGTCACCATATTGTTGATTTTCGGATTTATTCCAATTTTTCTACCACCTGAAATGCACCAAATCATTGTTTATAAACTTGAGATACATACTCCAGGGATTGAAATTAACACTAACCTGCTAGCCCATTTATTCCAATACTAAAGGTATCTTAAGGACTAGTAGAAATTCATAACATTTTTTATTTGTATCACTATTCGGGATAATATGTGTTATAGTTAGTTTCTATCGCTGCATGATACTATTTTCATGATACTATTTTCCTATTTCCAGTCTCAAGTACATGTATTTGTAATCATGACAATTATTTTCATCATATTACATCAATCTATTACATGGGTATCATAAAATTCGTATCCTAGTTGATGTCAACATATAAACAATTAGTCTGTACATATTTATACATCATATATTTAACCCTCTCCCTACTGAAGGTGATTTAAGTTGCCCAAATCACATGCAGAAATAGAACACTTTAATTTTATTCAGCAGGGAGAAGGTTAAACTGAAGAAAAACTTCCACCATTCACTTCATCCACTTTGAAAGCTGTTTTCCTGATAGTCTGTCTGTACACCAATTTGCCAATATGTTATAATAATTCACAATCTATTCCAAGAAAAATTAATTAATCTGGTCTTAGCAGAATCATATTGAAGTTATGCGTTCCTTTAATTTTGCAGAGAAAACAAAGGGACAACTTAGTTGCAGTTGAAGATTACAGACGACTTTAGACATAATATGCCGACAATGAGAGTCGCGAAGCAGGGCTAATCTTGAGAATGCGAGTGTTGATTGCTGCAGGCACTTGTAGTTCACACACGCCTACACTCTGAGCCAGATTACCGCCATAGTGACAAAAACAAGCACAAGTGGAAGTATGCATACACACAGGCAGTGGTAATCTGGGGGCATGTATGCTGTGTATAGGAAGACTTCCTGAAATGTCTGGGAGGTGGGAAAGCTATTTCATATTATACCATAGACTTACTGGTGGATTTTGTAACTTGGGTATGGGGTGGTGTCATGGAACTTGTGGCCACTTCCATCCCCCAAAAGATTAAAGGGCCATCCCCACCCTCCAAAAATATAATAAATCTAAAATATCACAGAACAGTTTTAAATTACTCTACCTATAAAACCCCAAAACAATCACCTGGATCTACGGCATATATACTTTATAGTATAAAATTAGTATAAATTATACTATCACTTTGACATTCTATAGTTAGAAAAGGCCTCATATAATATGGGTGGGGTGCTCTCAGTGAATTTAATTATGGCCCAAAGTATCATAAATCTAGAAAACCATGAGACTTGTAAACTTCCCCAAAATATATTATTTTTAAAAACCCAACTCGATCCATAATGCTACCAACCATACTTTAGCATCACTTTGACATTGTACAGTTAGAAAAGGCCTTTTAGGTTCTGCGTCGAAAATGGTATACAGTACGCAACTGAACACACCAGTATATTTTGGACATGCTTCAAATTGGAAGCAGACTTACCTATAAATAATTTAGCATCTACTTTGGGATATTTCTGAATCAAACTCTGGACAATCATCAAGGCTGCATCCATCTCGTCCTGGATACAGAACAGTAGCTCATACTGAAACAGAGAGCAGCATGTGTCAGCTAGAGGCGCACAAGGTACTGGTCTGGAACACATCTCCCCCCCACCCGGGTCCGTATGCACAGACGTAGTTTAGTTAAACCGTAGTTTAAGGATCATACCGACAGTGGTACAACTCGTCGCTTAAACCTAGTTTAGCTTAAACTGTCGTTAAACTACGTTTGTGCATACGGGCCCCGGTGTATTGGGTGTCTATAGATGCATGCAGTACTTCTATACAAAGTGGTGATATAGAATGAATGCCAACAACCCAGGGGCACATTCTGTGAGGATAATTTCGGCACTTATGGACCCATAAAGTAATCATGCCTGATTAGTGCTCCCTAAAGCAAAATAAATTAAATAATATATTCAAATGCAAGTTTTGTGGTCATAATATTCCTGCAGAACATACAGATGGTACATCCATGCATATTTATCTAGACGGTAGAACTGCCTCAAGAGAAAGAAATGAAATTTATGAGAGCCCAGACTGTTATTGTGTTATAGGAGATATGACAAGTGCTCATATAGACATACATGTACATATAAATGGAAAAGTCATTTGGAAGATGTACAAGACAGATGGAATCGATGGCTAACTATTAATATTATATTATGATGGAGCTGTGCACTTCCCGTCTAGTGACTGCTTCTCAATCATCAGTGATCACACACCACTTGACAAATATACGGACAGAGTTCTCTATTCCGCCCTGCTATTTCCTGCCATTCCACCGAGGTCAATAGGATCCAGTATATCTATCATGTTTATCAGCTGAGTGTTCATTCAAAGGAAGGAAGAAGGAAGACATGTGAACAATATTGCTATCTTAAGGTACACAAGGAAGTTAATTAATTCTTCTCTTGCCAGACACTTTGACAAGAAACCTTATAATTTACATTATTACATCTTCAAACACATGGCATAAATATCAACCAACCAAGCTTAGCCAACAAAGTATCTGGAACATATTGAACAGTCCTGTACATTCTGAAGTAAATAACAACCCGTTCTTTCCTATGGGATGGGATGTGATGATATCACACTATTACTATATTATAAGTAGAGTTTATTTTATGTAAAGGTGCGTTGTTTACCGGGGATTCTAAAAACATGTAATCAATGGGATGTTGTAACATCAACACTGTCTGTTCCTACAGTTATATAACATTAACAGGAGAGAATACTAGTAATGTTTATGTACAAGTGTTATCTACTAGGAACTCTAAAGGCCTGTGGTCAATGGAATGTTGTAACAATTCAGTACTGTCTGTTTCTCCATTGAGACAAGCTAAAGCACACTACACCCACCACACACACACACCACACCACACACACCACACACACACACATACACACACACACACAGACACACACACAGAGATACAGACACAGACAGACAGACACACACAGGTATGCAGACCAGTCCCAGATGTCTGGCACAATAAAGTCTGTCTATCTCCGATGGAAGGAAGTCAAGCTAATCAATGAACAGAGGATGAGGATTATCAGCCTGTGGATGTGAAATGTCAATGATCGTTAGTGACTGCCTGGAGGGGAACGTCCCTGTAGCTGCCATGGCTCACCGTCGCTGACTGACTGCGCGTACAGCACCGTCAGTGGCGGCAACATCGCCACGCACACAACCCTGCCACTGCCGACAATCCACACAAGCATTCCAGTAGTACTGGCAGTAGTAAACACTCAGCCTCCCGGGAGTACTGTAGGTGAACACCACTCTCTCATAACCTGGCTTCAATATGTGTAACACGGGGGATAATGTGTTTCCAACATGTCAAAGACATATATCGTAATACTTATTGGTCTATGCGATGCTTATTCCTGTCCTTGACTGAACCCAGATGCTGAGTGAGCGATTATAGAGTTTAACGTCGCTGCGGGAATCTTTCATCCATTTGAGACGAACCCAGATGCTAGCGTAGATAAAATCTTGTATCTGTTGAATTAAAACTGTAATGGTTTTGCTACTATTATACTGAAACTTGATTAATTAAAGGTTTTTACTGATTTATTGCTTAAAGCGTACTTCACTTATTTGTGATATATAATACACTAGCTTAAAGTAAATCTCAATTACATGACAGTATGTGCAAAAATCGTTCACACAGCATACTATTTGATTACTTATGCTAAATAACTTGACCGAATGACAAGTTCTGTGGTACTGATACGGTATGACAGAAAGATCTAACATTTACATTCAAGAATGTCATAGTGTACACATATCACGGTATAACGCAGTCTGTACGGTAACTACCTATTGTATTCCACTGTATGCCTCTGCACACTAACTGCATCACACACATGACTGTCTGGCTTAACACTCTCCATGCTGGAGGCAACCGAAGATGCCCTAGAGAGCTGTGCCTGTGCAGAAGGGAGAGGGTTAAAAAGCGGCCCAGAACAGGAAGCTGTGCACATGTCAGATGTCATTGCATACAAAGTGACGAGACTCTGGTTACAGCCAAAACACATCCACTGCAACCACTCTAAATACCACGGTGGTATTCGTCAGTTTAGTGACGAGTAAATGATGTCTTATGATCAGAATGCGGTTGGAACTGCCTGAAATTGAGGAAGTCGATACACATGTGTAACTGCCTGAAATTGAGGAAGTCGATACACATGTGTAACTGCCTGAAATTGAGGACCGTTGATACACATGGTCAGAAATCCTAACAACCCAGACTAGTCTTCTGACATCTGACTGTAACCTTTGACCTTCACAGAGCCAAGCAAAACACGAGTTCTCACACACACATAACCCCATCCACTACAGTCTATACTACGACTAACATTTCCTGACATATAGATGTAGGATGTCAAGACATTGCACAGCACATCATTCTGTGTGTTCCAATATTGATTTGTTTGTGGAAGAATAAATACACGCCCAAAAATTCGCTGATGATCGCTCACAAACTGGAATGCCGTCACTTCAAAGTCAATACACATTGGGGAGATAAAATAATACACAGCGACTTGATAAACACTGGCACTGAACAATAATATCCGAAGGACCGTGGGGAAAACCAAATTATTTACGTTGACAAATTGTTTTACAGATTAATTCCTGCTCAATTTGTTAAGAGGGCCAAAATAATTAACTAAGTATGTCGCAAAAGCTCTCGGGAGGTCACTAATGCAATTTGGTAATGTGTGTGTATGTCAATATTCAGAGCTATGTTATACTTTCTGATCAACACTAACAATTACATACAAGAGCTCTAAGGACATGACGGACATGTGGAGTACGTGATCATAGTAGAAAGTATGCTAAGTAATGATAGAAACATTTCACTTCTTGACCAAACCAAGTGTTAGGAATTTTATGACATGTCGGCCATTTGTGTGTCATGAACTCTTACAGTTTACACATCATAGGACGTTTGTACTTTCCAATATTTTTGTTTACTAGGATGTTTATACTTTTCTTTATTTTTGATGATATAATTTTTTTACTTTTAGCTCAGAATTTAGTAATTTTCTCTATTCTTAATGCTAGTACATCTGTACTTTTTCATATTTCTTTTTCAATGCCAGTGCATCTTTAACCCTCTCCAGGCTGGATTAGGCATAGGCACAACTCTTTAGGTCATTTCCGGTTGCCTTCAACATGAAGTCATTCTGATATTTCCCCGTCTATCCCACAGGTAATAAATTGATTTCCCATATCTAAAACTGTAATTGTCCATAGCCATTCCTTTTCACTCTCCAGACGTTGGGAAACTTGTAATAATCAGGTTAAATGTGCCTGCCATCATTATTATTGTCAGACGCCCGCTCAGAATCAGATAAAAAATAATATCCACTTCCATAAGCAGTCTGGGTTTTGTTGATGGATTGTGTAATGCCAGTCTGGAGAGCAATATCTGTGCAGACTTCCAGGAAGTGTCCTCGTGATGGCCGCCTGCAGGTGCCTGGTCGCGCAATAAACCCATCTTAGCCATAAGTACCTTATCTGTGCAGTCTCACAACACACGAGTACATGTCTGGTGCCAGCCAACCATGCCATGGTGACAACCAACGATGCCTGTTGCCAACAAATGATGCCATGGCAACAACCAACAATGCCATAGTGACAACCAATGATGCCATGGTGACAACCAATGATGCCATGGTGACAACCAAGGATGCCATGGTATATGCCATGGTGACAACCAATGATGTCATGGTGACAACCAATGATGTCATGGTGACAACCAATGATGCCATGGTATATGCCATGGTGACAACCAAGGATGCCATGGTGACAACCAACAGTGCCATTGGTGAAAACCACGACCTTATAACCAGCTTTTAGGTTTACAGGATGTCTGTGAGTGTGATCTGCTTATTGTTAGACTCTAACCTGGTAAATATGCTAATAAAAAGTCCTACAAGACTATGCATTGTTTATAATAAAGGGGAGTAACTGCACTGCATGCATGGACACTGCAGCCACATCTTCCACACATATGGAACTGTCTGCCACTTCAGAAGAGCTTACCTTGACCCTGGGGCTGGGTTTGAACATGGAATCCAGGAATGTGTTAGGAAAGGTGGAACCGCCAGAGCTGCTTTCAGGATTCTTTATTTAACTATTTTATTTTATTTTAAATTGGGGTTTATAGCCGCTTTCAGTTTCAAGATACTTTCCCTTATATCAGGAACCCTGGACCACCCGCACCCCCTAGTGTTGTTTCCCTTATAGGTTATAAACCACCATTAGAAATCCCATAGACGACAGTGTTAACTACTGATTCAGTGTTAACTACTGAACATTGGAAAGTTCAGTTCCCCAGCAATGTAGAAATCAAAGAAAAAACACATATCAAATTGCTTGTTTACGTTTCACAGGAATAGGCATGACGTCACCGTATGTTCGGAATGAATGCATTGTGTAAACTTCAACTATCTTAAAGACCACACAAAAATAACAAATTAGGTTCTCATGTAGTTCACATTTAATGTTTTTAATCGGCTGGGGACTATACTTGTCAAATACCATTTACAACCAATCCAGGGCCAAAAATTACATCTATGCCGTACTGACTAGGGTACAGAGCTTCCGGCTGGCCAAATTCAAATCAATTAGTGCTTTATAACCTTTAACCCCTCGTTTTATGCTGGATCCCCAGGGCGGGATTTGAACTCTGGACTTTTGGTTCTGAAGTCCAAACCTTTTACCACTGTGCTACCACCTGCCCAAACATTAGGAAGAACCATTAAGCCTAAAGTTCGTACCTCGTCACAGAAGACGTCTACGATGAGTTTCTCGTGTTGAGCAGAATGCTGATGTCTCTCCAGACTACGGGATGCTCGGGAGATGATGGCCACCATTCCGTAAATGTCGATGGCAGAGTCCGCTATCCTCTTCAGAATAAACTGCTCGTCTGCAATCAGGGAGTTAAACTCAAGTTACAAAGTTCAAACCTAGTATTTTAATTTTTAAATTTATTTTTAAATTGGGGTTTACAGTCGCTTTCAAGATTCTTTCATTTATAAATCATGATGTCAGTTTACGCCAGGAAACAACAAACCTTGTTTTACACATTTATCAAGATTTAGTGATATAGATTGGGCATCAGTAGAAATCATGTTGTATTTAGGCCATTTATTACAGTGTTGGGGTACATGACATGCCAACCGCGTTATAATACCTGCTGTATATCAACAAATACACATAATGCATATATAACACTCTGTATAATGACTTTAGAATAGTTTGTAACATTTACATTGGCAGATTTGGCTGTCTGTCCACATGAATAGTCTTCTATCTAACAATAATAATATGATGTAACTACATGTACCAGATTACCTATATTACGAAGACTTCCTAAAATCCAAATGTAGAATATTTTCCAAGTGAAAACACTGAGATTACTTCCTGGTTCCGACATTGTTGCTTTTGTTGCAAACATGGCATTGTTTAATGATATATGTGTGTGGATTACGTATTATAAACACTTAATTTATAAATATATTGGTCGACATGTCAAAAATATTAAAAGGATATTGAAAGGATTCTCTGAAAAAAATATCATCTATCAGCCATGTTTACGGAAATGTGCAAATGTATGCGCAGACATACTTCCTACTTTAAAGGTGAAAACCCCAAAAGAACTTTAAAAAAAAAGAAATTTTCTTTTTAAAAATGGGGTCCAATTTGGACCCCGCGTATCCGAATCCGCGGTGCATCGAAGGGCGTTGTATCGAGGGAGCACTGTATTACAGCCCAAAACAATTATTATCTATGTTTATTTAATTCATGTGTTTTCCATGCTTGTATATTGACTTTACCAATGATATTCTTGTTAAACTTGATGAGGACATCTTCGATAGTAGCGCCAAACTCTTCAATGGATTTGGCCGTCTGCAATGAGAACATGATGAACAACCTGATATAGCTTTACGGAAGTCATGCTTCGGTAAGAATGATACAATGTGAATATTCAACATGGCTGCTCTGATGAAATGCTCATTGTTCAAAGACATTATTCTCTGAGCTACTACCTGTTATTACTTTCATACATGTCTGGTCAGGCAATATGAGGCTGTGCTCCTTTCTAGATATTCTGTCTGTACTCTCTGTCCGAGAAACACTGTATAGGAGCAACACCGCACAGTGTTCTCGGTGTCCGGGACATGTACCAACGAAATAGGTGATGCAGACGGCACAGAACAGAATCCAACATGGTTACCACTGACAATTTACTCTGTGCTGTGCTGGCTCACTCCATTCTAAAGAACAGCACATGTACTGGACATGTGAAAGAACATTAGA